>JAAGNO010001952.1:27959-50044 GCA_033439905.1 Ceryle rudis
AGAAAGAAAGAAAGAAAGAAAGAAAGAAAGAAAGAAAGAAAGAAAGAAAGAAAGAAAGAAAGAAAGAAAGAAAGATTTGATTTACAAATATTTGTGTTGTTTGAGGTGATTTATGTACCCAGAATTTGTGATGTCTGAGATACTGACACAGATTCTTCCAAATATTAATTTCTGGCACTAGAAATGTCTCGTCATGTACCATTGATGCTGTTCTATGCAATAAGCAACATAGACTGTTGTCCCCAGGTGTATCATGGAATACATGCTTCTGTGTTTTAAGAGCTGATGATTGATTAGTAACTATTTTCATCATGGCCTAAGAGTGATTTGAGGTAGGTAATTCTGCTTTCTAGGTGCACATGGGGAAAATCTAGGAAGTGTGAGTCCAGATGTCAGTAGCACAGTGAACAGTAGACATTGAAGCTATATGAATCATCTTTCTTTCCTCAGGTCACTTCTAGATGTCTTAGCTGATCTGCTTGCATGGTGTCTGGCTGCTCATTATGAACAAAAATATAAATGCTGGCTAGACAGAATTTTCTCATCATCTCCCAAAGGAGGATAATTACGAAGACATGGAGCAAGCCTTGGCAATGCAATTACCATTTCCTATCAGTTCTTGTTCTGAGACAAGAAGGAACTTCCAGAACTATAGGAAAAAGATTATGCATCAGACTAGTTATCCATCAGTGGGCCAAGAATTTTAGATAAACAGATGACCATCATGAAGCTAATGCTGAGTTTCCTCGATATCTAACAAAGTAAGCAACCACTTTCCACCTGCCATTAGTTATAGAAAAGAAGATAGGAACTAAACACTCTCTGTTAGCAGTTTGTAGACAGTCTATTTGGATTTGGAACATCTATAGTTGGATCTGTTTTTTGAAAGCTCAGTGTCAAAGAATTTTTCGCACCATACTAACCACAGATCATACAATTCATGTCATTGCTGGCTTTATATGAATAGGATGGCTTGGCACTTATAGGACTATCCACGTATATCAGGACTTTTCAGAGCATACATACTCCCATACAGTGCTTGGAAACCTGCTGAAGTAATACATCAGTAAGAAAAGGTTTTTCTCTGCAATTCTGCATGCTTTGCATGTCACTGGGGCCACTTAACCTTCCTCAGCTGTAGCTCACCAGGTCAAATGTACAACTCTAGAATTTTCTACAGCTCCTCTGTGGATGCAGAAAGGGAAATACGTGTATTTCCAGCTTTTTCATATGCAGATAAATAGCTTGCTGTTCTTAACAGGATCTGGGGAACTGTTCATTCCTTTAAAGCTCATGAAGCCAACTGAGAGAAGCTATCCATCTACCAGCTGAACAGCTGCAGTATGGTGATGGAATGTGTATCCATCTGGCGTTAACCTAACTAGCAATTTCTGTGTCATTTATCGAAAATACACACTTTTTCCAACTTATCATATGGCTCTTGTTAGATGGTGTCTGCAAGAGCCTGTTGCTGCTGTGTACAGGTATCAGGTGACAAAAAGATGATACTAAAGCAGTGAGCCTCATTTGGATAACGAGGTCATGAGGGACATTGTGAAAAGCTAACTTAAATCTCAGGTGGAGAAATCTCACCTGCATGTTCTCTCTCTGTCTCCTCAGACAGAATACAGTCCAAAGTAGCTATCCTTTTCCAAAAATATACATGTGGATCCAGCTTGAAGTGGTGTACTCCCGAGGAAGAGATTTGTCCTTGCTGAAATCCTAAAAGGACAGAAATGAAGAACACCTTCCAAACCCAATGCTCTACACCTAAATTTCATCAGCTCCTTTGGGTAGTGGTTCACATTTACAGAAATGGAAGAAAAGAAGCTTTGGTTTTGGTTTGATTTGTTGGTTTTTTTTTAATCACAGGTGTCCGTGCAAATGGAACAAGAAGCAAAAGTAATATAAATCTGCAATCTCTCTCTAATGCCCACAGGTTAGTTTGTCATTCGGACAATTATTCTGCTATACCAGATCTGAAACTTCAGCTCTTCTTTGACAAAGGCTTTGCATATACTAGCACTTGCATATACATTTTAATATACTCTCATCTGTATGTCTGACTGAAAGAGTTACTATGTCTGTGTAAGAAATTCTAGTACAAACAAGTTTGCATGTTATTTGGATGCGGGAGCAAAAACATACAAAATCTCTGTAAGCATTTTATTTCTACATTTGACTGACACTTAAGCAGGTGAGCTATTCTATTTGTGAATAAAGGTAAGCTTGATGTCAATCACAGAAAAAATTATCTTTGAGCACTATTAGCAAGAGCAAATATTGGCTAGATGACTGAACTGTAAGAGTAATGCTAATTAGTGCACATCTACATTTTCTTTTCCTGCAAAAATATCAAGGACAGAGCAGGGAGTGCTTTGCATCATTGAGTTCCTTCACTAAATAGTGCTTCATTCAAGCCCAAAGACACACACAGTGTGTCACAGTGACACATGAGAGAGACTGATGGGACTGTCACAGGTAGCTAATTTATAAAAGGTACGTGTTCATAAAAAATACTTTGAGAATCAACATAACATCAGTTTCTTCTTACAGAAGATAATAATTTATGTTTTCTATCAAACATTGTGCTTCAGGAAAAAAAAAAATATTAAGGTGGTCCAGTTAAATATAGTGGAAGATGTTCAGCCTTCAAGAGGTTGGCAAATATCACACAATAAACCACGATGATGTTATGGGGAAAGTGTAACAAAACTTAGGGTATTTTTCCTAACTTAATTACTCAAGAGTTATCTCTATATTACCTTGGAGACACATTTCAAAGCATTATACTTTCTCTGCCCACTGAACTTAAAGATGTTAGGAATAAGAACTATTTGTTTTCCTAGTGGGCATGTAAAAGAAATTGGTGCATGAAATGTGGTGGTTTGCTGTGGCAATCACTTTGAAGGCTGGAGTACTGTAGATTGTTAGTCATCACAACCCTGTGAGTACGTGGTACTTGTCAGCTTTACCCAAGAATGAGGTTTATACCAAGGAACTGCAAGGAAGAAATTATCTTTGTCTTGCAGTCTGTCTAAAGCCAAATGTAGAATTAATAGTTAAACCATTTTCCACTTTCTCTTTTGATGAGAACTTGTAGATTTATTATATGTATTGTGGTATTAGTACTTTTATGCTGGTTTTAAAGTTGTTTTCTTTTCATTTATGTTATATTCATTTGTTTATTCTGAACATGTTAAAAATGGGGGGGGGGAAACCTTTAAGAATGTTCCTATGCACTTTTTGTACCTATTAAATAAGAGGCAAAGACAGCTTATTTTTAAGAATATCTTGCAAATCACCTTTAACAGCATTTGGCTTTTTTATTTTAAAATCTTTCCTTTCAGTTACTCTTATGATAGCCATTGTTATGTTTGCATGCAGCAAAATATGTGTTAATGGAAGCCATAAATTCTTGCTTTAATGAAGACATGTGTCAAAGCAAACAAAACATTATCTCTCCTTCTGCCTGATGAATGCCACCATAATGTTGCTATTTATTCAAATAAGAAGTTTGCCTTCTGTGTGATTTTCCTTTTCCACGTATGAGCCACTTGTAGGTTTCACAGAGAATCACATTTTTGGCCTTCGAAGGACTTTAACAGTGACCTTCATCAAGGAAAATTAAGTGAGGAACTGATATTTCTAACAGAAAAATATAAAATAAGCTTTTAATGTGCCTTATGAAGGAACAGTTGATAATAGAAATATATGTTTCATTTGTGTTTTATAGTTCACCCTTATATAGCATCTCTTGCTAAGGTGAAGGGTAACTATGCTGAGTTCAAGCAAAATCTTTACTAAAGGTCACACTATCTGGGCTGGCTCCGCTGGTCACTGGTGTTTTCATCACAAAATTATGGTGCCAAGTGAGGAAACATGCAGAATGAGGAAATATGTATTGTGCACATGCTTTTTTAATACCTACACATCAGAACACATTGTTTTAGAAAGCTCATCTGTGTTGCTCTGAAACATCTTCCTTACACATATAAAAGGTGGCCTAGTACTAGGTTTGCCAAGTCTTAATGTTGGGAGTGTAAGTAATAAGTAGGTTAGATGGCTAACCTACTTAAATGGGGTATTTTAAATGTCTTTTTTCTTCTAAAAATAACTCATTTGGATTCTGCTTCCATCTCTTTGTAGCAATTCTACTGTTACATAAATAAAAATAAAATGTTTGGTCTTAATTATATCATACTCATTGCTGAAATGAGCAGGGTATGTTTTAAATAAAAGGGTTTACATGGGAAGAACGGCATGTCATTTAATTTACCTTTAAAAGCAGTGTTTCTTGTTTCTGGCATAACTCTCAGTTTGCTCTAGGGCAGAATTATGGATTATTCAAAGTGCATCTTGTGGAGAAAAACCCCTAAATTAACACCAGAAAAAAACACTTCTGCATAAAGATACTAAAAGCAAAATACATTATTAGTTATTTTTCTTATTGTGACACTTCTCTTCAGAAAAAAAAATACCTCACACACCTAAGATTCTGGGAATTCATATATTTTTAATTGTCTTGCAGATCAAAAACATGACTAGACTAAGCTATAGAAGTTTCATTTAGTGTCGGGTGCTCATGCACTGTCACTGTCTAGACAAAGCTCTTGCGGGGAGATGGGAGTCACCTCCCCAGAGAGAGCTGCGTGTGGCAATGCTGTTGCTGCTCAGGAGTCCTGACCTTGCTTCCTTTCTAAATGCTCTGTGGTATCTCAGACTAATTGTATTTGAAGCAGTGAAACTGATGTGTTCCATGTCACATGTGCAGGCAACTAATTGAATTCATTAAATGAAATTTCTGTAAGTACTGAACAGATATGAAGGGATTTATTTTATTCCTTTCTTTCTTTTTAACATGTAATCATTGGTGATTTTTCTTGGCTTTGAGTATTTAATGATGAAATTCCACTACAGCTATTTGGCTAACAGCTAAAAAGTCTAAAATAAATGTGTGAACTTGACATTCAGAGGCCTACCGCAAATGCAGGTGAACAGGATGGAAGAATATATCCCCAACCTTCTTTTTTTAATAATACAGAGAAGGTTTCTATTGGCTGGAACTCAGAAAGAGATGACATGTTTCCTTTCCAGGTTTCTACAATAGCTTATACATATGATTGAGCAAGACAAAACCTCAAGCTTTGAATGAATGTTTTTATAATAGAAATGTGGAAAATAACCTGTACAAAACCATTAATATAAATTTGGGGTCTTAAATTAATGGCAATTAATATAATTGCCACAATAAGCATGGAACCAATGGTAGGCACAATGTTACTGCTCTTATTCCAATGGCACAACATCCCCAAGACTTGTAGATAATATTCCTGTAAATGAGCTTTCAGACTCTCCAAACATAGTTTCTCTGTGCTTGCTCTTTGTCAGGAGCAGGGGCACATTCTGAGATGCAGTCAGCTGCAAGCATACATCAGATTAAAACATTGAGCATTTGAAAATCAGCACTTCTAGACGGTGTTAGCCGTAGCCTGACCAATTTTGCAGACAAGCCAGCAGCCACTGATGATGGCACTTCAACCACTCCGTAATTTCAGGCAGCCACAGTGGTAAAAATGCTCATTCACATGACTTCAGCAGTGAAACTGCCTGGTGGTGGTTAACAGGCAATCCCAGGACAGACACAGTATGGTTTGGCCATAGATGATAGAAAAGGCTTTCTGAACCTTCTGTTATGAGCTCCTATCTAGGAGAAAAGGCAGAGCACACCCTTCCCTGGTTCCTTTCAGTAGTATGAAGCAGATCTTGTTGGTTGGTTTTTTGTTTTTGTTTTTGTTTTTTTTTTTTTTTTGCACTGACTGGTGCATTCATCCATAAACCTGTTCATGAAGCAACTGACCAGTCAGCTACTACAGACAGTGGAATTACTACTAAAAGAAGATAACCTAAGGACAGCAGCTCAATGAAAACCTAAATAATGAACACGGTACCACATATTCATTGAGTGGCTAGGGGAAGCATTAATTTCTTACTTTTGCAACACTTAGGTAGGATGGGTGGGCTATGAAGTTGCTAATGAAACCACTCAAGTCATGTCAATATAATGAGAAGGGGAGAAATTGTGAGAGTATCTTGTTTAAATTAGCCCCTCCACTGCTACTGTTATGCTTTTTGGCAAACATCTTAACCGCTTCCAACCGTTTAAACACAGTCAAAAAAAAAAAAATACAGCTCAAATAGTACTCAAACTACTTTGAAAAATTAAAAAGGAACTAGACGTAGATGTATTTGCTGGGGGTGGATAGTAGAGGACAACAGACAGAGGATGAAAGAGAAGGGATATTTGGGTAGAGTTGTCTCAATTTTTCCCAAGCAGGGAGAGGTCTTCTGGAAGGAAAGGAATGAATCCAAATTCCTTTCCCTTCTCCCTGTCTGACCTTAAAGGGTTCACAGTGGCTCTTACCAGAGGCTTTATTCAGTGGCTCTATTCAGGCAGAGGCAGGTGAAGAAGTTTGAGGAGAAGGGAAAGGGAGGACTGCACCTTTACACTGCCCCTTGGGTGTTCTCCTGGGGCTGGGAGCTGAGGCTGTAATGGCTGGTAATGACATCTATGACATAGTTATATGATGTAAACAACCACCAAACCTTACTGTGCTAGTTGCTAACAGGCCTGACAAGATCAGGGACTGTAAACCCCTGGCCCCAGGCAGGGAGGACGAAGACCCACCAAGGTGAATGGAGCCATTTACACCTCTCAGAGTTGCATTGTTTACTCCCTGTACTCATCTCCAAGGGGTGTTTTCATTTACGAGAAACTGCTGAGAAGATTGGAGCACTTAACACCTACTGGAGAAGCTCTCTTTAAGCCTTGATTTCTTCCAGACTGGCTGGATGCCCTGCAGTAGTACAAAAGTATTTTGATTGCCTTAAGATTGGTATGACTCCTCACGGTGCTGGAGGGAAGAGTGAGTTACTGAAACCTCCTCCCTCTCATTTTCACATGTTGCAGCCTTGCTTATCTTAAAAGTCTAGAAAGGCTCAAGATCCAAAGATGTAAATGAAATCTATGTTAACAAAATCAGTTGCCGTTGAGCACTGAAGATAAAAAGACAGTTTTACTAATCTGTGGCTTTAACATCTTAATAGGTAGAAAATCCTTTTGTGGAAAAATTACAGCTTTGGTGGTGGTGGTGTGAAGGACCAAGCACCTCTTTTCCATGTGTCTTCACATTTGCACCTGAATGGGAGCTTGCTGAATTAATGATATGCTAATGAGTCCTATTTCATTTTATCTAATCTCCCTGCAACCTGTCTAATCTAGGACAAACTGTCCTTGGTCTCCAAGTGTAGACAGAACTTTAGTGACACTATGTGCTATTAGTGCTTAAAATCTTTGCAGTACTGATCCCTGAACCTGTGATGAAAAGAATTTTCCAAGACATCATCTTTGTGCATTGTCACACCATGAATGTTCCTCACCCTATGAGGATCACTACTTGATCATCTATATCATGAGATCTTGTGATTCTCACTCACCCTCCAAGCTTTTTTGGTCAGGTTTTCCTTTCCTTGGGAGAACAAGGGGAGACAAATATAAAATCTTTCTTTCTAAATGTTACAGGGCAGAAAGGTTCCAGTTAAATCTCAGGCCTTTCTACAGCCCAAACAGCTCATGAAGCTAGCACAGTTAAGGTAGACCTATATCTTCCCCTTTTCTTCTGAACCTACCCTACTTGGTATTTTTCTAACAGTTCATGGCATAGGCCTTCCCAAGGCCTCTGGAGATCATAGAATCATAGAATGGCAGGGGTTGGAAGGGACGTCTGGGGATCATCGAGTCCAACCCCCCTGCCAGAAGAGGAACACCTAGGGCAGGCCACGCAGGAACAGTTCCAGGCAGTTTTTTAAAGTCTCTAGAGAAGAACATTTTTCCTCATGTTGAGGTGGAACTTCCTGTGTTACAGCTTGTGACCATTATCACCGAGCACCACTGAAAAGACATAGTCCAAGGCAGATCTGGGAAAATGCTTGCTCTGGTGTTCTTGTGCCGTAAACAACAAATAGTCATTCCCCCATTCCCTGGACTTGATTCCAAGCTAAAGGTCTATAACTACTTGCCTCCAGCTCAATGATTTTTTTTTCCAAAAGACGAGGTTACTTTCAGTATGTTAACACTTCCCTTGTTGACAGCATTAATTTCTGAAGTCAAGATGAGTGAGACCCAAGATGAGATCCTCCCTCTCTCCAGCCTGGCAACCCAACTGCAGGCAAAGTGAAGACGTATTGGTAACAAGGACAATAGCAATGAGTAAGCAGTTGGAAAGGGAACCTTATAATGTGGCATGACTTTATTTTCTTTTTTAGAAATGCAGGCATAGGGGAAAGGCACACAAAATTCATATGCCTGAAAAATAGCAGTTTTTAGAAGACAATTGCATGAATAATCAACTCTTAGTTCCAACGGGAACATGTAGGCTTTATAGACACCTATGTATGTGGCAGAGATTTTGCTACATATGATACTAACGTAATGAAGTCAGAAATGTTAAATTAGGCAGTGAAAAATCTCGTCCAGCAGCTCCATTCTGCCGGAGCAATTCATTAGGTAGCTTGAAAGAAAGGCTCACATTTTATGCCTACTTTTATCACCATTTTCTCTCTCTCTGTGTCTTCTGTTTTAGCAGACCAACTGTGGCTTGTTTCCTGTTAGAAGTGATATGGTTGCTCTGATTAGATTTTTTTGTTTGTTTGATGAAGGATAGATGAGATCAGCTACCAACTGTGACTAAGTCTTGTAGCTGTCAAGGGATAAAAATAGAGTAATGTGTACATGCCTAACGTAAAAATAAGGTGTCTGTGTATGTGGCAAAGGTGGGCTGGTTCCGTTAGTTGTTCTTGTCCAAAGTTATCCAATGTTATAAGCTGATATGGATGGTTATTCAACAGATTGGGATTGGGGCCATCTTACACCACCAATCCATCTGTTCACCTAGCAATGTCAGAACAAGGGGGTAGTTGCCTCTAAAAGCCACTTAGGTATTAATCCACTTGACTGTTTTCTGCATGTACATCTGAGCATGAGGCAGTATCAGACTGTAGCCACGACCTCACATAATCCTCCTTCTGTAGTGACACCCTTGCATAATACAGAAGAATATTTGTGGTGTAAGGGTCATATGTCACAGCAGCACAGGAGTCACAAGTGTCTAGGAGTTTCTAAACAAGCGTGACTGGCACGGAGCCTTACACTTTGTCTGTCATATGGCCTTGTAAGAGCCAGATATGGGAAGCCCTAGGCAAGGCTGTTCCCAGATGTAAGGTCACCATCACACAACAATGATGTCCCTGTGAGGTGCTCCAACTAACAACATAGTGTTGAGTTTGAAAGGAAATTATTTTCCTATCTGAGCCAAGAAAAATTTTCCAGTAACAGCAGGAAGATTCAACTTGGATGCTTACAAACTATTGCAAGTTAATAATGGCTAGGCAGAGGGCCAGTGGAAATAGATGATATTTGTTTAAAAAAATATATTCGTCCCTTTCCCTTTATACTTTGCCTGTCGTTTGTCTTCCTGAACTGCAAGCACTTAAGAGCAAAGCTGCACTTATTGCTCGGGATCAGTTATATCACTTACTTAATCAATGGTTGCTACTGATAAATAGTAATAACACAGAACATTCATGCCTTTTTAGCCACATCTGCATCTGTCTCTTGGTAGTTGTACTTGTACACTTGTTACTGCTGACCATATGCCCATGGTGCAATCCCTTTAATGTCATCACAGCAGCAATAGACCTGGGATGTGAAAGCTGTTAGTAAATCCCTGGTGTCAGGGATGCAGGCAAGAGACAGAAACCAAAAAAAAGCCAAGAGATACACCAAATTAAATGGCATGGTGTAAAAATGGCAGAGTGGTGAAAAGTCAAGATACCCACCTAGCCAAGGGTGAAGGCCGAGCCAAAAAACAGGCAGGGACAGACCAAAACCTGTTGAGCTAGATACTAGCAAGATCCTACACACACAACAATGTGTATGGCAATGGATATAACAACGAGATTCTATTATCACTGATAGGTCTTAACAAACCAAATCTTTATCTTGGCTTTGGCCAAATAGGCTGGCTGTAGCTCAGTCATCTTGATGGATACAGCAGTGTATTATTACACTCTGGCAAAATCTCAGGGCCCATATTACATTCTGTCCAGAAAAAAAAAAAAAAAAAGTAATCAAATACACACCTCTTACATGTTCCCACATAATGATGATGCAGCGGGACGCTGATATATGTAAGGAGTCATTGAAAACAGGCAGCGTTTTGCAAGTCTTTGCACTTCTCTATGATAATAAACAGTAATCAGTCATTGTCATTTTTTTTCTGCATTTTTCCTTCTGACTCTTTATAAGAATGTTACACTGGAGCAATCTGGTTTCATTAGCTTTCAACAAGCTGCTGTAGCCACTTCCATAAAAATGGCAAGTACCCACAAAATCACATTTTTAAACCAGTATTGTAATAAAGATTCAAGTAGGAATGATTGTACAAAAATCTAATGCCCATATCATTCACAAGACCAGACTACAACAATGAATCCCAAAATCCACGAAGCAATTTTTTTTTTTCTCCTCAGTATTCTTCATTTTCTAGTTTTATGCCCATTCTATTTCATTAGTATTCTTTCACTGTGTTGTCAGTCTGCATTATGGTGGGGTTTTGGAAGGCCTTCAATAAAAGAGTACTTGACTGTGCTGCAACCCTCACCCTTTGTACCTCCGTTCATGTCCCAGCAGAATGAATTTCTAAATGTCTGCAAGTTGCAGGAAACATGAATTCTTAATGAATCTTAGGATACAAGTCTAAACAGATGACAGTACTTTCCAATCTGCTACGGAAACAATATATTTTAATTAAGTATAAGGTTTAATAAAATTTTCACTCCTTGTACAAAAATGAATGGTGATTAACAGACGGCTGACAAGCCAACTCTAATAATTTCTGATTAAATGCTTTTGTTTAGTGTTTTCAGTCACTCTCCACAGGGAATTAATTACTGGAAATTAAAAAAAAAAAAAAAAAAAAAAAAAAAAGACGGGTCATGCCAGGTACTATCATTGTGAAAGTGGAAGGTAATCCACTGTATAAATTACAGTGGCATATGCAGGCCAGCTTGTGGTCAAAATTTGTACAACATACCCCAATTGGTTTTTACGTTTGTTAGATTGAAAAGTGTACATGTGTAAAATCTGTCTCAGGTAGCTACTCCATAGTTTTAAGTAAGGAGTGAGCAGCTGTATTCAGAGCAAGATATCATTGTAACTTTTCTTCATTTTTTTTAAATAACATTTACTTATTTACAGCAACCACTATTGTTGTAGGTTCAAAGCGTACATTTACATGATTCATGCTGTAAATTGCTCTTCAAATAAACAAACCAGCTTCTAAGGGCAAATCTGCATAAGGAGAACCATGTACCAGTGATTTAATGCAAGGGATGTGAGTAGATGGGCAGGTGGTGCTGTCACACCTCTCCTAGGGGCTGCTTGCTGCAGTGGGCTCTCACCTACCCACCCAGACCAAAGTTTCATCTACCTTTGCTGAGGCTGTTCCAGCTAAATTGGTATAAAAGGTAGTCCAACACACAGGCTTTTTATAAAACTAATAAAAAGGGAAAAAAGGAACCACTTTTTTATCATCCGTTGTTCTCAAGGAGGTGTTAGTTTGAAAATTTACCTGGGAAAGTTTATTTGGCAATAAGCTTGAGTAGGCAATGCCTTAGCTGAATTCTGTGAATCTGGACATTTTGCTCCTCTGAGTGGATTGCCAATTAACTTGAGTTAGTTAACAGCTTTGTAAATGTTAATCTAGATATTTCATGACCAATTGAACACAAATGTTTCTGTTTTTCTCCAGGTCTAAGCCAATTGGCAATCAATTAACTTGAATTTTAGCAGCCGTAAGTGCAGTACTCTAGAGCAAACACATGCCCTCTGTACAAAGGGTGATCTTTCCCTGCAGAAAACCACTACCAAGCCATCTGAAGTCTTATTACCATGCTATTTGAAGCATCTTCCATTCCAGCCTGTTTCCAGTATAGCATAAGGTTTGTAGTGGTCATCTGCAAAAGCTGAGAGGGAGCTTCATGCTGGTAAGCTTCTGTCTGTCCAGAGATTCTTCAAGACTTTCTAATTGACCATTTATAGTGCTTAGTTGTCAGCGAGCTTCAGCTGAACTGACATTCAGCTGAACCTGTTCACTGCAGAAGACTTACTATAGCAGTCTGAACTATAAATAAATTATATAGTCATATATATGACCTTGTACCATTCAAAATTTCCATTAAACAAAGTTTTTCAGTGAAAGTGCAAAATCATTCAGAAAGAGCAAATTTCAAATATTTTGGGGTCACTACTTACAACCAAAGGTAAGGAAGTGTAACTAAATAATGAATTCAACTATGATGTAGATTCATTGGGATGTAAATTTCTGTTCACTTTTTTAACTCTTCTCCAGCAAACTTCACTGGGAGCTGGAACAGCTGGAACAGAAGCCTAAGATATATGGATTAGAATACAGAGACTTATTTCCTAGAGTTCTGGTTTTGCTTCATATTTTTGTTACGCTACATATAATCAATAATTGTAGTTAATAAGCAACCAATATTTTTTTAGAGTTCTATAAAATAAAAATAAGTGGTTTAATAACTTGGGTAAATGTTCAGTGCTGTCAACTATATTACTTTGCTCTGGAATAGAGCAAGCCCTTCTGTAAGGTGGCAGTAAGCTGTAGGCAAAGGGTTGCTATATTCACAATCAGACAATGAAGTTCCTAAAGTCCCGTGGAAACTATGTGGGTGAAAAAGACTCTTGGGACCAGTGCAGTTCTTGCCATTGTGGATATTAGTTTTTAAAATAGTAATAATTACCAAGAACATAAGTTAGTGAAGAACATGAAAGCATGTATTATCAGTTCTGCAAGAGTGACTCACATGTTTGCCTCATCACCTGTATCAGTAGGAGTTTGTCACAGATCATAAAAGGAGTCAGATTGTGCCCTTGTTTTGTGACATGAAAAGTCTGTTCAGCAGAGGAAGAGGAAAATAGAGGTATCAAATATTATCAACATTGTTATGAAAACTTTCTCACACTAACAGGCAGTTACATAGGAAAAAAAGACTTCTAGTGAGTAACCGCTCCTTGTGGTATTAACAAAATACCACCCAGGCCCCAGGTTTTGAGACAATTTTTATGTCCTACTTTTCTTTTAAGCTACCTTGCCCTTGCTTTCCAAATAAGTCATTTGTTATCTTACAGAGATGCAGCTCTGGCTTTTGAAAGACAGAAGGGCTCCTCTTCTCCTCTACTGCTTTTCAGCATTGCAGCTCCAAAGGATTTTCTTTACAACTTCAGGCTTTCTTATTCATTTTCTCTCTAGGGCAGCCTTTCTTTTGTCCAAAGGTACGACATAACTCCTTGAAATAATTGGAATTTTTGGACAAGAACTGCAGAACTACTTCCTATACCACTAAGAGCACTTTGGCCAGGATTTCTCAGGGAAATGATGATACTCATCTATCAGATCTACTTGAGTGAATCACCACAACAAGAACTAGACTGGGGGATGGTATATCTTTAAAATGCACTCAAAATTCATGGTTTACATAAGGACTGAACAAGATTTCCAAGATCAATTATTCCAGTTTTCCTTTAAGTATGTTGGAATACTATATATTAAATTATGAGTATGAGTAGAAATATCCTAGGGATGACAATGCAGCTCATGCTTGCTGAAGAGATTCAAAATGACAGAGGAATAGGGGAATCATAGATCTTGAGATAACAAACTATATTCAATTAATGATCTCTCAACTCATTTGCGTTACTTTTTTCTCACGGCAACTTTTTTTTTTCTTTGTGCATAGCTGTAGTGTCATTATTTATTAGCTGTTCTGAAATGTTTCATGTATTTTCTCATTTGCAAATGTACCTGTGAAGTTGTTTAAAAAGTAGGGCATACTGCTGAGATGTGTAAAAATATTCGTGAATGAAGTTCTGATCTTTGTAAGACTCCAAGTGATTTGAGTTCTTTCACTTCATCAGTAGCTGAGTACTGCATACCTTTCAAGCAAGTGCTTAGCGCCTGATTTAATAACAAAAAAAACCAAACCCACAAAAAAAAAATATAAACAAACAACAACCACCTAAAATAATTTGCGTGCAAAGTTAAAAATAGCAGGATTTGTCAAGATTCCTTAGAAATTATTTGTTGCAGAAGTTATAAAATAGAAACTAGGGGGTCTATTTGATGGTATCGAATAGAGAAAATTGTTTGTTCTTACGCCTACCCTTTCTTCAGCAGTAACATCTCTCTTCCCTCACACCCCAGTCTCAAGTGGTTGTGTATATTCCTTCACTTATGCTGGGTTGTTATCAGAGAGATCAGTTTATTGATTTGAATATCAGTGCACCAGCAAAAGGAAGGCTTGGTGTGAGGGAGGACCACTTTAGCTGATGCGGGATTTGAGGAAAGGTCAGTAGCCCCATAGCCTCATCATCATGAGAAAGTCTGTCACTACTTCCATTGATTAGGACAAATCTGCATTAAAAAGTGTTTTGCCAGCAGCAAAAGAGGCAGTGTCAATAATTTTTCTATTGGTTCGATACACAGAATGAATGTTGTGGACTGAAATCTCTTTTTGCCAACACATGAGCATTAGGCTGATGAAACCCAAAGTATTTTTAGATCAGCTGTAATTTCTAGATGATTTATGAAAAAAACGTGTGTTTCTAAAAATTACTATTTGATATAGTCCACAGTCAGTTTACTCTGGTGTTCAGCTATCCTTAGAGATACAAATTTCTTCCTTACCACAACTTAATCTGCCTTCCTGTCAATCACGTTTGTTATGTGTTTACCTCTGCTTGGACAACAGACAGGTTACCTCTAGAAAGCTGAGATCTGGTATGCTTTTCTATACTGATGTAAATCTGTATATTTTAAAGCTTTTGCTATTACATACAAACAAACTTAATTAAACAAACAAACAAAACACAACACAAACCCCCCCACTTTCATAGAATCTGAACATAGGAGCATTTCCTTCCAATTAATGAACATCTTACCATAGAATGATCTTGAAAAAGACCGTTCCCTTTCATGACACTATTAGTTTTGGAAACTTCTGGCAAAAATAAAACCATCTGGGGGATCCCCACTGCATTTCCTAGCATATGCTCATTAACATATTTATGTATTTTAGCTGGAATGGACTGATACTTGAGACTTACGTTTTCCTGTCCTAAAGCAAGGGAAGCAGAAAAGCAGAGATAAACTTTTACCCTGAAACCAGACCATTCATAATTACCAAAATAGGTGTTGCAAGCAAAACTCTGATCTCAACAAAACAGCATTTTTTTTTCAGTAGAACAGGTATACAAAAAATATATCTTTCAATTACCCATTACACGGACAATGATTCACAAAATGATGAAATATTTTTTCAGCATTCTGCACAGAATGGAGCAAAATACCCCTCAGTTTTCAGTATAATTTTCTGTAATCCTTCATTACTTTTGACTGGAGAGCTAAAATGACTGCTGAGTCATTAATATTAAACAAAGAAGCATATTGATCCACAAGATGCTCTGTTGCCTATGATTTAATTGTAATTTCAAGGTTTAACACAGACCTGAGAAAGAGTGCAAGTTAAAGTATGCATCTCACTAATTCTCTTACTGGACTAGTATAAGCAGCTTTTTACATAATGGCTTGTGTAATCAATTAGCAGAGTATTAGCTATAATAGATAACATTCTTACTCAGGCCATATTAATTAGAGCTTAAACACAGCTAATCTGAAACCTATATTGAATTTGTATTATTATGTAAGCACAATGCTTCTGTAGGCAAGTAATTTCCCTCATGGCATTTTTAAGGAAAAGGAAATCCTAGCATCTGAGATATTTACAGGCAATTTTTAACAGATATTTGGAAATCACATAACATTTCACAAAACTTGAGTGTGCCAGGCCATATAGCAAATAATAGTAAGATTATAAGCAGCAAAGGACACAAAAGATTGAATACCTTTTAAGTTTATTGGAACAGAAAGAGAAGGATTGCGAGCTAAGAAAATCTCTGCAAGAATTTAATGGATTTATGTTACTGCTTCTCATTTTGCCTTGAGTTAGACCCCAGTTCTGGGATTATCTAGTGTAACTTTTCTTCAGCAAAAGAAAGACTGGTGTGTCTCTATGGGTTTTTTTTTTGATCTACATGAATCCACCAGTTTTGAGAAAATTATCTGAAAACCATTAGGAATCCTGTGTAAATACAGATGTAAATTTATTTTTAGTGTGTGGGTTTGTGACCTCCTTGCCCTTTGTTCAGTAGTTCTGCAATATAAGCAAAGTTTAATATGTATCTGTTTTATCGGCTACCTGAAGGACCCCCTTACGCAAAAAAGATACTGAACTTTGAAATCACCGATGAAACTAAGCAATTTCAAATTTACAAGCATAGCAAACTTCACTACAGTATCAGAAAACCTCTGTAGTGCAATGAAATAAAAATGCTACCATCTTGACTTCTGCTGGTAGAAAAAAAAAAGCCACTAATAATAAGGTGATAGGGCCGGAATGTTCTGTTATCTAGTTACAGTGCCGAGAACTGTTGCCCATCTGTATGCCAGAAGACAAGTGCTTCTTACCGTGACTGAAATGAAGTGGAAGAATGAGAGCTAATATGTTCATAAATGCTCATGCCAGGAGTCATGTAAGTTACTGGGGGGCTTGCAAGGCAGGTTACCTCTGTAACTTCAGATGCAGAGGTGACAACCTTTTGAATTCATACTCCCCTCTTCCTTTTTTATTGAAAAGCTATTTTCATATGTAACTTTTTTTTTTTTTTTGTCTTTTTATTTTCTTCTTTTTTGCAATGACAGCATTACAAATATTGTGGAATATTTCAGTATTAACCATCCTCTTCCATATCTAAAAATATCACTCAGCAGTGTTTTAAAATCTCTTCCCAATTTATGCATCCATCATTTTTGGAACATATGCTTTAATTTCACCAACAGAGGTCAGTAAACCACTGAAAGAGAACCATAAGGGTTTGTCAAGAACACATCCTCATCAGTCTTTCTATCATCTTTCTGATAGTTTCGTTGAAAGGGCTCTTGTTTGGCTGCTTCAGTAAATATAAGCTTAGTTCACTAAAGGGAAAAAAACCTGAGTGTATGCTCATGCACGCAGGAGAATGAGTTCTATTAGGGATATGAATTATACAAAATACTACACTCTTAAACATCTTCCAGCAATAGAATAGATTTGAAATATCTATTATGAAGGCAGTAGCACACATACGTGCCTAGGGATGATCACTGCTAAATGAATCAGGTTAAAACAGGCTGCGATATTTAAATGGTAGTAATTTGAATGATCTGATGATTTCTACTTTTCAGGCTTTGTGGTGTTGAAAACCAACCTAGTGTGGAGCGAGTATGGAGCGGAGGATCCTGGAGAAGTAACATTTAACGGTATTAAAATACCAGATAGAAACACAGGAGAAACCAAGAGCTGTCACCGACTTGCTCATTTTGGCAGTAACACTCAGCTAATGGAACTATATTAACACATCATTTTCCAACTTTCAACTGTAATGAAAAGCTATTTTTACAAATCATTACTTTCAGCATACGGTGTTTCAGCCACGTGGCTTCTATTAGTGTACAGGGGAGTTTCACAACTAAAGCTGCCTGTGCAGTACTGAAAGTGCACCTTTTATGTAGAGCTAATCCCAGAGGGGAGTCAGCACTCCCGCCTGTGTCCTTTTGACCTTTATCCTTTTAATGCGTTTTGCCTCAGTAGCAAAAGGTGAAAACCTAGTTTTTATGTTTCAAAACAGACCGCTTCAACAGCAATTCTCTATGAAGCTAAGGAAAGTAACATAGGCTCCTGTGGAAAACGTTGAAAGTCCCTAGTTCAGCAATCAACAATGGCTTCACAAACATATTTTTAGAATTGCTTTTCTGGTAGCCCTTTGAAGCTTACCCGTACAGCCTCACTACCACCCCTCTCAACAGCTGCGAGCATGCGAAGCCACTGGAGTGGAAGATGTTAATTATCATCAGCTACTGGAATTTCTCCAGGGAACACTTGTGGTTAGAAACATCTTCCCTAAAGAACTGCACTAGGCACTGGGATCATCTCTCCTGCTTATCTGAGTCTCTCCCCTTAAGCAAAAGAGATAATCAATTTAAACTAAAAATCTTCAAAGTGTAGGATATGATTGTGTGTTTTCCTAGACAATCTTAACTGTAAAATCGTATTTCTGTGAAAAGAATTCCATATGTTGACTTTGCCAGGGACTAGGCATAGATTTTGATGAAAAATCAGAGAAACAAGGTTAAAATGTAAAAGGAACAAAACCAGAAAACAAGTAAGTTGATGGACACAACTGTGTGAACTTTTTGTGTGTGTGTGTTTTTTTCTTCTCCTAACAAGAGTAATTTGAACTTCCTTTTTATGGCCAAGAACAAGCTATGCATCTTCCCCCCATGTCATCAGGAAATTATGTACACAAAAATGGGTCTTTCCTCTTCTGCTTTACCTCCTGCTATGTAGTGGCATTTTGAGTCTAAACTAGTTAGCATCAGGAGCTCCATGTGATGTCAGCGAGTGAGATATTCCCTACAGAGAACCAAAATAACAGTAGATGAGCTGGCAGAAAGATCCCCAGAAAGGGAAATAACATAAACCCAACAGATTCTAAATCTAGCCTTTTACTGCAACTATTACAAAGCACCTTTGATGACTGAACACATCCTGAAATACACCTCACAGGTGCCTCGGTGGTAGTTACACCTGGCACTTGCTACCATCCCCACAAAAAGACCAAGTCAGGTCAGTCTCCAGCTAGAGAAACTAGGATGAGCTCAGTAATCTGCAGGACTTGACTCCTAGCATGGTAAAATGAACTCTGAAGGCATTTCTCTTGCCCTTGCCCATGGATGAGAACTGCATACGTTCCCCCGTACTTTATGAAGGGACACACCAGTCTTTTTCATAATCTCAGTGAGCTGCAGGAAAATGGTCACCCCCACGCTCCAATAACACCATCCATTTCCTCTAACAGGATAGGAAATCCCCAACCAGCCCTGAGGAGGAAGGGGTAAGCAGGAGGAAGGAAGCCAAATGTAATGGAAAGTAAACATGTCAACTGTGAAACGGTGACTACAACAATCCTTCCTCATTATATTGAAGGACAATGAGTACAGGAGTATCTCACTTATTCAGTGTTTACAGAGTTAAAACCCTCACCAATTACTGGCCCATTTCCTTGTGTGTAGGCCATTAGTGCTGCTGTATTGTACACTTTCTCCAGTTCAACATTGAATACAGTGATCAAGAAGTAGATACAGTCAAGATGAGGGATTGATTAATTCTTCTAAAATGGTCACTGTTTAATGTCACAGACCCTGGGCCAGCTGCTGTAGACCTTTACCTCCTCGAGGTTGTAACAAAATACGTGTTCCTTAGCTGGCATCATGAGTAACGATGAAGATAAAAGTGAGCACACAAACATGGAACTGTTATATACAAAAAAAGTTTAATTGAAATACCTGTATAAAAAATATGATCTCCATACATTTCACACTGTTAAACAGAAGAAAAAAAAAAATCCAAATCCAAGCTGCATAAATGCAACCAGATCACAGAAACACAGCTATTAAAATAAATTAAGGTTTATGACTCTGCCACTCTACCTTCCAGAGCCAATGCACGGAGACTGTACAATGTCAATAATTTAAAACCCTTCCAAACAGCATTACTTTACATTTCTGGTACAATAATACCAGACAAAAGGCATACTGACTAACTTTAAAAAGTCATTCTATTTCCCTTAAATTAGACTTTGTACAACAATTTTCCATCTTCCAACAAAAAAAATTGATAAGGTCAGAATTATCTTTTTTTTTTGTCTTTTTTTTTTTTTTTCTTAAACAAAAGTTGACAGGAATGCAGAAAAAAGTGCCATGGGCAAACCACTAGAATTCCCATGGGGAGAAGGAGGGGAAAGCACAGTGTTGAATAACTCTAACCAAATAAATTAACCAAATAAATAGCCACAGCTGAAACCTGTGGGAGGTCTTCTAAACTCCAAACAATAAATAACTGTATAGTACATGGGAAAAAACAAGTTTACATGAACACATTATACAGGTATGGAAAAAAAAAAGTAAAGTCCTTGAATATTGCATTGATTGTGCATTCAACATGCCCATACACACTTTAAGACTCGCAGGGTGACAAAAGGCCGGGAGGAGTAGAGAAAGGGGCTTCTCATGCCCAATGGTAGAGATGATAAAAGGAAACATGAATAACTGTTTCTGATAAAAAAGCTGATATACCTGTTCATATTTCTGTGCAGGCTATAGGAAATATTTTGAGCAGCAGAGGTGGTTTGGATTTGAAAAGGGCCAGGGGGCAGGAGTGAAATGTCTGTGTTCAAGTATTCCATCACCAGTGGATGGGACTACTTCATTCAATCACCGAACATGTTCTCCAATGCATCATAGGAGCTGCTTCCTCCAGCACAGAGTCTAAAGGGAGCAAATTCCTATAATGAACTGGATCTTCTTTGGACATACACAGCTCAAAAAAGAAAGTCCCACTGAAGCAGCTTTCAAAAAGGCACTCAAAAGCAAATAAAATCTAGTCCAGGCTCTATGAGAGCAAAAAAGTTTACCATGTATTCAAGAGGTCACTGCTTTCTTAATAAGGTCAGTCTTTGACTAAGTACTGGCCTGCAACTCCCAAACATCAGCGTTTCCAAAGGAAATCTCTCATTCCAAAGCAGAAACCAGCAAAGGGGGAAAATAAAAATCAAGTCCCTCAGACAAAGATTCAACTACAGAATAATGAATGCATTTTTTCTAGCCCCTCCTACGTATTGGCAGCAGCACTGTGGTCTTTCTGCTTGTAGCTCCCCTCCCAATGCGAGGTCCTTAGTAATTCACAGACTCTCATTACTTGAACTTGTGCTAGATACATCAGTATCAAGGGTCCGTAGCCTTATGTCACAGTCCTCAGACTTCACTACTTCAGATTTGTGCATCCATTGATGGTCAAAAATTTGCTCAAGTGTTGGTCTGTCTGAAGGCCTCAGTGAAAGGCACCATTTGATCAGCTGTTGACATTCTGTAACAAAGAACAAAAAAACTGGTTTAGATGTGGAAACTAAACAGATAATCCTTAAGAAAAAAAAAAAGTACCCATATGAGCTCAAATAAATGTACAGGACTTAGGGGTTTGTTTTTTTGTTTAAAAAAAAAAAAAAAGCCCCCACCTGACCCCTGGTACAACTCACCAGGTGAAATTCTTCTCCTGAAGTATAATCGTCCCCTCAAGATTTCTTCATCTTGCTCAAAAGGGATGTCTCCACAAACCATATCATACAGCAGAACTCCCAGAGACCATACTGTTGCTGACCTCCCATGGTATCTGTGGTATCGGATCCACTCCGGGGGGCTGTATACTCTCGTTCCTAAAAGCAGGAAAAATAAAAATTGAAGTCAAGATTTAGAGCACTTCCCCATCGTTCATCCCCTTCTAGCAGGACTACATGAAATTCATAAACTTGTCACTTAGGAGTTAAAGGGAAAAAAAAAAAAAAAAAGCTTTAAATTTCATACGGGCCAAAGCCATTAGTGGTGTAATTTCAGGTCATCTGCAGGCTTACACCATCAACAGACTTGGCCCATCCGGTTGTGCTATTTTGTTGCAAGGCACAACACAGCCCCATCAGCTGACTGTTTACTGAGGCAAGCTCCCTTTCACTGACCACGTGGCGTCTGCAGCATCACACCAAAAATAGACACAAAAGGACAAAGGGGGCTGGCGGGGAGGAGAAGAGAGGGCGGCAAGAAGGTGAAACTCAGGTCTACCCGTATTACACGGGGCTAATCTGCTTTATCCAATTTCACAAGGCAGTAAACAAAATAGGGCCGCTTATGATTTCTACGTTTTTAAGGCCTTCCTTTCCCCCCAAAGAACAAGATCTTTCAGAGATAACAAAGAAATTGTTGTGAAAATTGCATGAAAAAAAATGAAACTTCTCTCCTAGT
>JAAGNO010001956.1:0-62765 GCA_033439905.1 Ceryle rudis
GTGGATGAGAAGCTGGACATGAGCAGCCAGTGTGTGCTTGCAGCCCAGAAGGCCAATTGCATCCTGGGCTGCATCAACAGAAGTGTGGTCAGCAGATCAAGAGAGGTGATTCTGCCATTTTACTCTGCTCTGGTGAGACCTCACCTGGAATACTGTGTCCAGCTCTGCAGCCCTCAGTACAAGAGGGGCATGGACCTGATGGAGCGGGTTCAGTGGAGGGCCATGAAAATGATCAGAGGGCTGGAACACCTCTTCTACGAAGACAGGCTGAGGGAGCTGGGGTTGTTCAGCCTGGAGAAGAGAAGGCTCTGGGGAGACCTAATAATGACCTTCCAGTACCTAAAGAGGGCCTACAAGAAGGTGGGAAAGGGACTGTTTAAAAAGGCCTATAGTGATAGGATGGGGGGCAATGGTTTTAAACTAGAGAAGAGTAGATACAGATTGAATGTTAGAAAAAAGAAACATGAGGGTGGTGGAGCACTGGAACAGGTTGCCCAGGGATGTGGTTGAGGCCCCATCCCTGGAGACATTCAAGGTGAGGCTCGATGAGGCTCTGAGTAACCTGATCTAGTTGAGGATGTTCCTGCCCACTGCAGGGGGGTTGGACTAGATAGAGGTCCCTTCTAGCCCAAACCATTCTATGATTCTATGATTCTATTCTATCATTCCTGTGCCTGGTCAAGTGTAGTCATAACACCAGTGCAGTAGGTGCACCTTGCAGTACATTTCGTGTTTCTCTGCCTGGCATTCTAATTTGCCTTAAGCTCTTTGCATTTGGATCCTTCATGTCTGCTTTCCAGCACACTTTCTCCTCTGCCACCTGAGAAAAGGCATGTTCAGCATTGTGATGGCAGAGGCAGCCATGCTGAGCCCTGTGGGTGAATGCTGTGGCAGAGCAGACTCACTGAGCTGCAGAAACCTGCTGTGCCTCTGAGTGTCAGCATCAAGGTTCCCCTTATGAGAAAGGAAGGATGCTTACACTTTCCCTTGGTGGATGTTTTTATCTGTGAAAGAGCCAATCTGACTTCAACAGGTCCCATTGCACATCTTGCTTTGGGCAGAGCCAAGGCCATGGACCTGTGTTACTTTTATTGGGAGTACTTCAGCAGCAAATGGGGGCGCAGTCATCTGACATCATGAGTTTTATATCATGTATTCATCTGCTCTGTCAGAGCAACCTCTGATGTCATCTTGACTGAGTGAGCACCAGAGGAAGCAGCCCTATCCCCATCCTCATCCTTCCACATGGAGTGGCAGCATGGGAGCAGCTACAGCTCCCACTCTCAGCCAAGGGGGTGGCTGCGTTGCCACACCAACAGTGCGTGGCTGCATGGGTGGTGATCTCACCACTGTGGGACCTGTGTTGCAGGTCAACTGTCACTGCTGAAAGAATCCTTACTTTGCAAGACATGAGGATTCAGAGGATTTTGAGCTTGTCAAAGCATTTCTGAGAGGCATCATGGCACAATAAGATTCCTTGGTTTGTGGTTCCTTCACTTCATTTCTGCACTTCATTTTGCATGGATTTCCTACACTGTTCACTTCAGGATGGGTATTTATCACACACTTAAAGCCTGTCTTCAACTCATCAGGGACAACCACTTTATCCAGAGCAGCGGTTTGATATGTGGAAATTTCAACGTTTGCATCATACCTTGTCTAATTCTCCTTCCCAATCCCTTAGCATGGAATGTCACCATCCCTGATTCTCCTGCCGATGCCAATAGACGTGTCATAGGAGAGAGTCTTCATTGACAAAACCATAAACATGGGTAGCTTTATAGGAAAGATGGCATATTATACATGCTGCAGATAACTGCACTGCCAGGGCAGAGATAGCACAGACAATAAAGTGCAAACAATGGGTGTTTGCCCAGCAGCTTGTATACCTGCATCAGGCTGCCTGAGGAAGCAGAAAGTGGCTTGTATCAACTACTTGACAGTGAAAGAAAGAGAAGCAGTAAAGGAGAACTTGGGGATGATCGTCTGACATCCAGGACCCCATTGGGTAGATCTACATTTGTGTTCCCTTAGAGAAACTGCAGCCCTCTCATCAACCATCCTGCTAAAACAGGCCATGGACCAACCATGGACCTTGTGGACCATGGACCAACTTCTCCCCCTACCTGTTTTCATAGAATCATAGAATCAGTTTTGTTGGAAGGGACCTTCAGGATCATCAAGTCCAACCACTGACCCAGCACTAACAGGTCACCACTAATTGTCTCTCTGTGTCACATCTACATGTCTTTTAAATACCTCCAGGGATGGTGACTCCACCACTTCCCTGGGCAGTCTGTTCCTGGGCTTGACAACTCTTTCTGTGAAGAATTTTTTCCTAATAGCCAATCTAACCATCCCTTGGTGCAACTTAAGGCCATTTTCTCTTGTCTTATCTCTTGCTGCATGGGAGAACAGACTGACCCCCATCTCACTACAACTTCCTTTCAGGTAGTTGTAAAGACCAGTAAGGTCTTCCCTGAGACTCCCTTTTTTTCCAGACTAAACAACCCCAGTTAGCCTCAGCTGCTCCTCATAAGACGTGTTCTCAAGACCTTTCACCAGCTTTGTTGCCCTTCTTTGGACACTTTCTTCCACACTGATCATTTTACAAGCAAAAGGGAAGAAAAAGGAGATGCAGCTGCCACTAGGAGTGTGGAGGGGCCCCAGCTGAATCATGCTGTTCATACAGCAAGTGAGGAAATACTACACTTTTGCATGTGTACCACTGAATAAATTATGCTTTTAGTGATAGTAATGAGGCTGAAAATCAGTTTTGCACACGTAGTTGTGCAAATGTGCTAACAGGAGCTGCCTCCCATGTAACAGGTGATTCTGTAAGCCCACACTGTAAGCAGCTGCCTGCACCCAGAGCTTGACCTGTCCAGGCTGTTGTTTTAGCAGTTGTGTCTTCCTAATCCTCACTACCACATGTTAGTGCTCCCTTGGCATGCTCAGCACTACCGGTGATGGCTGCAGCTCCGCTTGGCTGGAGCAGCTGGGAGTGTTGGGAAGGGTGGCCTCCAAGAACTCTTCATTTTCATGCTGATAAAGATAAAAGTTTCACGGCAGTTCCTGGCTGAGGAGGAGGGCTCACTTGGGAACTGAGTGATCTGTCCCGGGGTGAAGGCAGCTGCCACAGCGATAAGGCAGGGCTGCACATGACACGGAGGGTGAATTGCAAAAGACAGTTTAGGAGAGAGGGACTGTTAGCCCCTGGTAAATATGCGTCCAGAAGCTAAAGCTGTCATTAAAGGTCGTTTGAATTACAGCATATGTGTCACCCAGGGGCTTGTCTGTAGAACGTGGGCTTGCATTGCCACAGCCTTTCCCAGCCCAGCACCCTCCTGTATCCCTTGGTGATATCACTACTGCCTCCATAAACGTGACTGAGAAATCCCATATGTGGACTATCACCTCACTGTGCTATATGGCACATAGGCACTGGACATGGTTTTCTTTATCCCAAAGCATCTAAATACTCCAGATAAAGATTGAAAGGCACATGGAGCACGAGGTGGCACTGTGGAGGTGGGTTGAAAATTTTAAAAATTTTAGAAATTTTAAAAATTTAAAAATTGAGATTATCATTATGATGAGAAGAAGATGCCAGGGTCTCCAGCTGAGATTTAAATGAAGGGATCTGTTCATGCACCAGAAAGACAGATGCATGTGGAAAAACCTTTTTCCCAACTGGGTATGTAAAGCCATTACGGGCTTATTTGCATTGCAGGGCAAAAGGTTGTTTGGTATGTGTTACACAAAGCACATCTTCCAGCTCCCACGTCTGTAAGGCTGGTCCCCAATGGGGAAATTAGATTCTTTTTCCCAGTTACAAGATGGGAAAATAAGGATTTGGCTGGTGAAACAGAACAGATAAAGGATCAGTTAGAGCTGGAGTGAAAAAAAATCCTTCATTTTGTCTGGGCTTGAACACTTTCAACACCTGCAGCCTTCATAAAACATTTAACCTCACATTCAAAATGAAGTGTCAAGTGATGTTGCTTTAAAATGTTGCACTTGAATCTGCTGATAGAATTCATATTCCCCAGGATTTGGATGCAATTTGCTGCATTTGACCTGACTCCACACACCTTCTGTTGCTCACCAGAGCTGACCTTTTGGGGGAAGTTTATTATCCACTGTACAGCTTACACACAACTTTTGTGAGGAGGGCTAGTCTAATGCTGTTTGTGGTTGAGTTGGAGCTCAGAGGCAATATCAGGGGCTACAAGGGTGGCTTCTGTGAGAAGCTTCTAGAAACTTTTCCTACGTCTGCCAGTGCCAGTGCCGTCCAACTCTAAGATGGTCCTGCTGCTAGCCAAGGCCAAGCCCAGCAGCAATGGTGGCAGCGCCTCTGGTAGGGGAAAAAAACCTGCTGTGGAACTGTAGCAGTGGAGAGGAGTGAGAATATGTGAAACAGCTCTGCAAACACCAAGGTCAGTGAAGAAGGAGGGAGAGGAAATGCTGCAGTCACTGTAGCAGACATTCCCCTGTAGCCCTTGGTGAGACCATGGTGAAGTAGGTTGCCCCCTTGCAGCTCATGGAAGCTAACGGTGGAGCAGATAGCCACTTGCAGCCCTTGGACGACCCTACACTGGAGCAGGTGGATGCCTGAAGGAGGCTGTGACCCTGCAGGAAGCTCATGCTGGAGCAGGTTTGCTGGCAGGACCTGTAATCCCATGGGGGACCCATACTGAAGCAGGCTGTTCATGAATTACTGCAGTCCATAGAATGGGCCCACAATGGAGCAGTTCATGAAGAACTGCAGCCCGTGGGAAGGACTCATGTTGGAAGTTTGTGAAAGATTGTCTCCTGTGGGAGGGACTCCATGCTGGAGCAGAGGAAAAAGTGTGGTGAGTCGTCCTCCTAAGGATGAAGGAGTGGCAGAGACAACATGTGATGAACTGACTGTAATTGTGCCACTGTTGGGGAGGGGGTAGAGAAAATCCAGAGTAAAGTTAAGCCCAGGAAGAAGGTTGGAGAGGGGTGAAGGTGTTTTAAGATTAAGGTTTTATTTCTCATTATCCTACTCTGATTTGATTGGTAGTAAATTAAACTAACCTTTTGCCTGTGATGGTAGTTGGTAAATGATCTCTCCCTGTCCTTATCTCAACCCATGAGCCTTTTGTCATATTTTCTCTTCCCTATCCAGATGAAGAGGGGAGTGATAGAGCAGCTTTGGTGGGCACCTGGCATTCAGCTGGGGTAAACCCAATGCACCACCTCAGCTCAGAAGACTCAGCATCCCTTTTTACAGTAAGTCAGTAAGTATGAACAGGACCTCTGGACTAACAGCAGCCACCTTTGGTGCGGGTACCTCAGTGGTGGAAAAAAATCAGGAAGCTGTAACTGTGAGCTCAGGGAAGGAGAGTGGGGCTACCTCTGCCAGCACTGGGTATCACTTCCCTGTTGGCAGAGCATATCCAGATCAGTGGGACAGTGTGGAGCCAACCACACTGGGGACCTCATCAGAACCTTTCACACTGTGATTTCCAACTCTTTGTAAACCAGCTCTTTCAATATAATATTGAAATAGCTGCATTAATAAAGAAATGGAACCCACAGTGAACACAGGCCTTTAAAATCATCTGTAACAAGGCCAGATTTTCCAGACTGCCTTCACGGTTAGCTGGCCTGACAAGCCATCAGACAAATCCTTCAGTCAAACTGCAGAAAGTGTGTTTCAAAAGATAAATCAAGTATTAGCTACTTAGTAGCTCTGTGACAGAGAAAACTACCTCAGATTTTCTTCCAATAACAACTTGATCGACCATAAGCATATAATGAATGGAAAAGCATCTTTTTGCAGATCAGGAGGGGATATTTATTGTCTGAAAAATATTTGTATGTGTTAATGCCTTTGACAGTGCTTCATTCTCAAATTCCTTATGAAATATGTGTGTGAACACAAAAATAAATTGTAAAAATATTTGGGTTAAAATCAAACCTAAGGCCAAAGGTTGCTCACCCTACTTCTAGAAATGTGTTTTATTCACAGCTTTCACACCAGTTGGTCTGGATAGGAATACCAAAAATATGAGAAGTGAGGACAGATAATGCTAAAACAGCAGCAGAAAGTGTAGGAAGAGATCAAAACTTCTCACAGTGTGGGGTTTAAACAGGAGATGAGATCTCTGTGGGACCGATATGTGTTACTATGTCCTTCATACTCCATCTGGGGCATTTGGTGTTGGTAGCTCTTAACACTGTGTATTGTCTCCATCTGGAGCACAGGAGATACTGAAGTCGAGAGAGCTGTAACCACAGGCACCACCCACCTGAGCCAGCTCTGGTGCCTGGGTGCAGGCAGCTGGGCTGCACACTGGTGAGCACATGGCCACCTCTCCTGCGAGTGTGGCCCTTGGAAACATCTTAGACACCATCCACTCCTTGTCAAAAAAGCTGGATTTCTAAAAAAATGCAGCTTTGGACTCTTCCATTGAAGTGGCTGCTGGGGTAGGGACACAACAGAGGCCCAAAGACCCAGCTCTTAAATCTCAGAGTGATAAAATGCCTGGTGCAGGTGCTTAGGGGAATATCCTTGGCTTGGTGAGGCTGGGAGCAGGGGCCCACAGTGCCCTTCTAAGAAACAGTTTGCCCTTTCTATATAGGTCAGTATGGTGATGGCCTGGTTATCTCAGGTATCCTCCACATGCAGGAGCTGAGGACCTGTCAGTGGTATGATCTGCCATCATGAAAAGACCTTCAGTGTCTGCTGCAGAAGTAGGAGGACGTGGAGTGCCCTTGCTTGAGGACAACACAGCCTGTTTTCTAATTCTGCCTGTACCCAGCCCACTAGAGAACATTTTTTTTTTTTCCACAAGAGTATTATTTTCTTCTGTTTTTAAACCATGTTGCAGCTATGAATACTCTTCCAACCTGCACATCCCTATCAGCTCTAACAGAGAGAGCAGGATGGGCTTCTGGGAGGAATTCCTTTCTGAAGCTGATGCTGAGAAACACTTTTTATGAGCTGTTTACTGTCTTTTTCCAGTAAATGACTTTTTTTTATAGATCATGTTGGTCAAAAACTGCAGACTGTTGTCAGATTGGAATGTGAAATGCCAGGACAGTGTCCAGTTAAAAGTTGCTGTGATGGAAGTTACGCGAGCACAGGAGCCAAGGTTTCTGCTCACCCATCTTAATTGGCACAAATACTCTTCAATGTCAGTGAGAGCAAAGATCCTTGAAAAACATGTTTTGTTATGAATTCATAGAGAACTGCCTGTTCAAATGCATTTTTAACTTTATGTAGCTTCTTCATTGCTGAGCAGTCTCCTTTCAGCCAGGACAAGGTACAATTTGCTCTGGCCATAGAGGATTACTTGGGACATGGGAGTTTTCTATGAAGTCCTCAGGCAGGCAGTCCCAAGGCTGCACACTCCTCAAAGGTGTTGTTGAAGTTCTGCCTGGGCTTGCTCTCAGAGCTGACGATTGCTTTTAGAGAAAGGTTTTATGTTTCTAAGGTGGTTGTCATCACAGTAGAGTTGTTGGTTTGTCCTCAACTCCTCCTGCCTAGAAAACATTAAACATTAGTGACAGACTACTGGCCACAGAGGACACATATGGAAAAGACTTTCTGCACTACTGGAAAGAAGTGTGGTAATGATTCTAGAATGCAGATCAGAGGGGAAATGAGCTGGGCTCTTGCCATGTGAAGTCAAATCATTCTACAACACAGAAATACAGTTTTCTTGTTCTTTCTGAAGAAAATATTCCTTGTTTTTAAAATGAAGCTTGCAGGAGTTTTGATGCTGATTAGTCATCATTCCAAATGAGGTTGTTAGTGGGTTACCAAGCTGCAGCCCAATGAAAATGATTTTAGCAGCTGACAGCCATATACTGCAATGACCCAGCTACCTAATAACTTTGCTTAGAGTCAGGCACCAGGAGAAAAATTAATTTTAACACATCTAGATCAGCAGAAACTGGAACAGCAAGAACTAAGCACAGGGAGTACAGTGGTGGGGTCAAGAAGGAGAAAGCATTGCTGCCAGCTGGATCCAGCACTCTGCACATTGCTGCCCTGAGAACGGATCCATGCTCCTGTGCTGGGGGGATAGAGCTGAGCACCACTTATGTGGCTGGGGATGAGGTTGACCGTGTTACACCTATATCTTACAGCTGCTCCATATACTGTAGATGCAGCCTGTGTGCTGCCTGGGGTCCTGCACAGATGGGAAGGGAGAGAAGTCCCAGCGTGACTGGCACTAAGAGGTGCTTTCCTGCAACAAACAGGTAATACAATAGCAGGATTTGGAGGATTTGGAGAAGGTACCTAGGCTGTCCAATACCCTACAGCAGGATGACCTGAACCTGAAGCATTCCAGAATGATTTTTGTTTGCCCTGTCTCTTCAGTTTCTCATGTTCTTCTCATCCATCACAAGCATTTCCTCTGCACTCTTCCCTGTCGCACATATCAGTTACCACAAAAGTCACATTATTTTCAGCCTCTTTCCTGCTGTGACTGTAGCAATAAAGCTTAGGAAGTGCAAAACACTGGCACATAAGTGTTGGCTGGTGGGCCAGCACCAGTCATGCACCCCACCTGTGCTGGGGACGGTGACACCCACCAGAGCCTCACAGTTTTGATGCAGCAGGATCAGCCCTGTCCCAGCAGCACTCAGGTACCCGGAGATGCAGTTCAGCCCAGGAGGGTGAAACAACTTCCTCTGATCCGCGGATCTACCTTGCTGCAATGCAAGCCTGTAAGTCCAGTGTGCCTGGCATGGTGTCTGCTCTGCAGGACACAGGAGGCGGCAATAAAGCCTTGTGGTTACTAGACCTGTTAGAAGAAACTGCTCTGCTCAGTTTGTTCCAGCCACTGCACTGGATTTCATGCATGCTGGTCCCAGCTGGAGCTACACGGGGTGTTTAATTTGGCAGGCGTGGTGCAGCCTGGCCTCAAAGCTGGGAACAGTCACCCCCAACCATAGCCTGGCTGCAAAACTGCAAGGCAACTTCTGTACTGGGCAGGGTGCAAAGGAGTTGAGTGTATGTCACAGATACACTTCAATACATGATCGTACTGCCTTCTATACACTGCATAGTGCTTGCGCAAACACACATAAGACTGGTAGAGAGATATGTATTTAAGGATAGTCTATTTTTTCTTCTTGGTAAATATCATTATCCAAAATCAACTTATAGGAATTCTATGAGTCTTATCTTGTTCTGCAATTTTCCTGCTTTACCCAGTCACTAATAGTTCCCTCTTTATTAGCACTGGCTCGTATCCATTCTGTCTCCCAAAGCCCTGGGCCTGCAGGAATGTGGACAGCCCTGCTCTGCTTCTGCTCACCATGGATTTTGGAGGCTGTGGGAAGTCTATGTTTAGCAGGAGCTGGGAAAACTTTGTGCCACCGTGAACAAAATTGAGGAAGAGGCAAAAGGTGGAGAGGCAAAAAACATGAGAAAAGCATGAAGAAAGTTCAGAGAAAATGTGAACAAAATAATCACAGGTGTATTATGGACTAGAAAGGCAAAAATGTCCAAATTAATTCCTAGGGAATGGGGAAATATTAGGAACACTAGAAATAGAGTCCTTGAGCTGAAAGAACACTTCCTCAGTTATCGAGCACAGCCCCCTGCTCTCATCCTGTAGCAGATTAATAATATTCATTAGCTGCCATACAGTCTCTGTGTACCTCATTTTAACATGAGTTGAGCTAAAAGAAGGCAGAGGGGAGAGAAAGAGAAAAGCAAGGCCATTGCCAGCAAGCCTGACCAGCATGAAGGCCAGTACCATGCAGAGAAGAGTCCTCCTTGGAGGCCCTGTACACTTCACAGTTCATACCATCCCAAGCTCTCTATAGTGTGCGGAATTGCCTGCGTCGGTAGCTTTTTTGTTTCCTGCCTCTAGTCTTGTCACAACGCAGAACCAACTGCATGAAATATCTACCTGGTCCTAGCTTGCCAAACCACCAGGCTTCTACCCCTTCAAACCCTTCCTAAAAACTCATTGCAGAGTAACTTTGTCCAGCTCTGAGTGGATTGCCAGCTTTTAATAATAAGAAGCTGCAGGCAGAATGTCAAGCTGCAGTAATAACCAGGTTACTGCATGCCAAATTGTCTTAGATAAAAGACCAAAAATGACTATCATCTCTATGGGCAGTGACTGTATTTTCTATGGTTTGCAGCTAACTCTGCTTGGTTCTTCTGCCTGAAACTACATTCTGCATTTTGTGCTCTGGAAATATGATTTTCTTTGGAGACAGTTGTTTGTACCTTATCTGGTAGAAAGAGAGTGTGGATTCAGTAGCTTTTGAGAGTGTGGTCTTGATGAGTTGATAAATTAAGTGAATAGAAGAGGCAAAACCACCTTCTCATTGCAGTGTTGTTTTGGGTTGTTTTGGTCCACAGTGATGGTATGAACTGCAAATAAAGTCACCCACTCTCCTGCATGCTTCAAAGGTCAATGAGTCCTCTGGAAGCTCAGCCCATAAAAAAAATGTAGTTAAGGGTGGGACAAAGACACAACATGAGTAAATCTGGCTTGCCACTGCTGGGTTGGAAGTGCAGCACTCTCCTCATGCTGCATGGGCAATCACTGAAAAAATCCCCTTGGCAGAGAAGAGCACAGTTTTGAACAAATAAAACTTACACTGCAGAATAGAGGCATCATGAAACCCTGGGCAACCCTTTCACCAAAACATGAGCTTGCCTTATATCAGAATAAACAGGAGGCACTGGTGCTTTCACAACACAGTCCAGAGTCCCATGAAGTGAACTGTTATCTGGCAGTCAGGACAGTGAGAGGGAAAGCAGCTGGCAGGCAGCTTGCCTACAGCCTGGCAGGCTGATAACTTTGGTGGTGAATCTGCATTCACATGAGGAGTCTCACAGACTTCTTTAGACTTTGAATATGGATTTCTTGCATGAGCCAACCTTGCTGTATAAACTTAGTGATACTTTTTTCTCAAAAGTTGTTTTTCAGTAAAGAAGTGCCTGGAATTATTTGAGTAAATGTTTCTAGCAGAAGATAAATTCAATTTACTGTATTTCAAAATATTACTCATATTTCCATCTGCTTTCTTGCAATAGAAAAAAAATAGTTCCAGCTTATTAATGTGTTCATAATGTCATTCAGTTGTTCTCCTTGACTGATGACAAGTGTTTTTGATGTTAATATCCTGGTTCTGTTAATATCCATTCTGTTAATGTTGTGGGTAAGAAAACAAAACAAAAGTGTAGTTGAGAAGAGATGCCCTAATTCCAGTGGAAGAACTTCATACCAACTCCTTTAAAGCCCATTATTTTAAAGACCACTCCTGAATGTGTATGTTTACTGTTCCCCAAGTATAGTTTGCAGTTTCTCTGTCTCTTTGGTATATGGTATATCATATACCATTTTTAATCACCCTGACAGGCTTCCTCCCCTTCTTCCTGATTGTCACTACCCCTCACTTATGGTCTATGATGATCTTGATCTTAAAGTGACTAGCTTATACACGAGGTATCGGGCATACCTTGCAAAGATGCACACCATATGACGTTTCAAAACATCTCTTAGGGCCATACTGTTTCTTGTGTGCCCTTTCTAAAAGGCATTGCCTCCTCTTTAACAGACAATGGGCTTTTTTCTTGTTAGTGATGCTGGCAGGAGCTCTCTAATCAGAAATGAATTAGATTTGCAACTGAGAATACAAGCATTGTTTATCCTCACAGTTCCTCTTTAAATTTTTTTCATCTGAGCATTGCCTCAGAAAGACACTCTCTCAGGTAAGTGAGATCATGATATTCTAAGACCACACATTATTCAATAACCCAGACAAGAGCAAAGACGTACCTTTTATACAGTGGAAAAGCAGTACAGGAGAAGTATTGCTAAGCTGCCAGATAAGAAGCTTACATTTAAACAGACGTAATTAAAATTCATTTTACTTCTCTAGGCACAGAGTCCCACTAACATTAATCTGGCAAAGGTAAGGTCTGTTGAGGGCTGGTCCATTTTCCACTGGAGTCAGTGGCACGGTCGTACTGGAGGCAGGGTCAGCCCTTCATCTGTCTGGTGATGTTTATTATAATAAACTGCATTTATGAAATTCATATCCCTACAGTTAAAAATATTTAACACAAAAATCAAGCAGGCAGTCCTTTCATTGTGGCTTTATAGCCAGGGCATTTCTAGTACCTGTTAAATCCACCATATTCTGCTGAAGAAGAAAATTCATCAAGCACTGTTTAAACTCATCTTCAAAAACTATGGCCTATTTCCTTCCTCCTAAGTTCCTATATGCTAGTAGTTTGTGATGTCAGCAAGTGCATATTTTCTAGAAAAACCATCTCACTACAACTTTATTTAAAAGTCATATTTAATATACGTACTCTTGTTGTAAGTCAGGTTGGAAATACCTGTTGCCTGTCTGGACCTAACCTCTCTGCTCATGCATTATGAGGAAAGTCCCTCTGCAGGAACAGTTCTTTGTCAATTTCTAAATAGCAATCTGTTTGAAAGGGCGTAAAAAATGTACCAAAAAATAACTTCAGACATTGGCCAACGTTCATACTGCAGATCCACCCCGTGCTTCAGTCTCTCTTTAAAATCTCCATGTGACTTTTCATAAGGGCACTGGTTTTCCCCTGTGACCTGTGCCAAAATGTCACTTTTCCTTCCCCAGCTACTTCACTTATGGATGCAGTGAAATAAGAATCCAACCGCATGCTGTCAGGTGCTCTTGAAAAAGCTTGTTGACTGTTTCCCAAAGCAGTAATTGCTGAGCCTTGGTTTTTTGGGGGGGGTTTTAGTGTTTTTTTTGTGTGTGTGTGTTTTTTGGGGTTTTTTTGTGGGTTTTTTTTTTTTTTTTTAAACCACTCATTAACACATAATATCTGTGTTAATGAGTGGTTTAAACCATAAATAATCACCTAAGAAGTCCGGTTGTGTGTTTTTCCAGAGAAGGCATTCCCTAGCTACGTGTAAATGAATCTCCACATTTTGACATCTCACTCAGAATATAATAATTACATTGAGTATGTAATAAAAATCTAAAACTGAGCTTGATGACTATATCAGAGTACTAAACAGTGGTTGTAGCTGAATTAATAGATTAGTCTACTATATCTTAACTTTGTGCATGAAGACATGGGGAAATCCTAATAAAGAGAGAACTGGTAAATATTGAATATGTTTAATACTTCGCTCCCTCATTTGGAGAACAAAGAGTTGCCTGTTTCATACTACTGGTCTGGACAAAAGCAGGGCACAGAAATGTGTAATCTGCATTTTCTGAATAGTCAAGACATACAAAGATGATTTAATGTCTCTAGCTCTTTTATGTTGACATGCTAGCAAAATCTGACAAAAAAAAAAAAAGATCCTAAGTGGTTTGGGTTGGTTTTTTTGCTAAAATTTGCAACCAGAATCAGAAATATTCACAGTTCTGTCGTGTTTTAATGCAGTGTGAAGCACTGGCCTAATGTGAACACAGGACTACCACCGTGGAGTGTAAAATTGAAGTAATTTTTAAATCAGTGTAAAATTACTACTCCTATCTCCTGAGAGCTAGTCTAATAAGCTGATGAATATGTAAGAGTTTCTGACATCCAATGAGAAATCCAACTACATAAAAACAATAATAGGATGAAGGGGAGAGTCTAATTCTTCTCAGGAAGCTGTTCCTCCTACTGTGATGAGGAAACTCCCACTATCAGCTATGTTGCTTCCATCATGTGGACCACTCTGTGAGATCTTGTCATTTTGGAGCTCTGGAAAATTAACTGCAAATGGTTTTGACAATTAAATGTATTTTACTTTATTCTGTAATGATCAGACTGACAGTCTTTCTGTAAGTAATTCATACAAAGACTCATAATGTGTGACTGTGCAATTCAGATACAGAAATGTGCACCTGTAACATTGGCAACATGGAGAAAAAAAATACTCATTACAATGGATTTCACTGGACAGTTCTACTTAAATATACCCTACATTTACTTAATTTTTAAAGATAAGAGAAAGAATGATCTAATGTTAGTGTTCACCTTATCTATTAATACTTTGTTAGGTAGTTAGCGCTTTTCTGCAAGTTTCACTTTTCTGACAGTGGTGGAAAACAGTTAAACACAAAAAAAAATGGGACATGTGCTACTACTTTATACAAGAGATAGCACCTTGCATGAATGTTCTTGTTTTATTACCTTGTGCTGTTCTCACCTCCAGGCACAGGAGTGTCCCATCTTTCTGACCTGAAAAGGGTCTTGTGTGCCTGAATGCAAATTTGCTTTTCTCCTAAAACCAGAAGAAGATATTAATACCTGAACCTATGTTTTCTTCTGGTCCTGTTGGAGATGGTACTGTCTGGCTGCTGGGGATGTTTCTCCTTCAAGGAAATGGCTTCCCCCTTTTCTGACCCAGCTCTTCAGTGCATCTCTGTCCCCTTGACTTCTCTGTGTTCACCTCCTTCTGCCCACAGCAGCTTTTTGTTTTTTCTTTCAGTTCAAGGTCTCTTTTGAATTAACTTCTGTTCTCCACCACTTCTATGCAAAAATGTCCCTAAGGCCCTTGGTTTCCTGAGCTCCTCTAGCAATTTTTGGTGTGAATATCTGTGTAGCAAATGTAGAAATTAGGACAGTTATGAAAGCACTTATTCAAAACTGGACAGCTGGAGGACAGGTAGGGAAAGGCCATGGCATCGCAACCTGCCCAGGAGCACAGAGTACAGGGTGCAAGGGCCCAAGCACCTACAGCCTACATGCTCCTCATGGGAACCAGGCTCTGGGCCAGACCCTAGCTCCTCTCTATGGGGAGCTCCATGCCGGGTGTCCCCATTAGCACCAGCTTTCCCTGGGCTTCCTCAGCACCACCCACTGGGATTGTTCCTGGGAAGACAAGGGTAGATTGCAAGGGAAGCCCTGAGCATCTCTGTCCGTGGCAGGACTGAGAAAGCCAGAGCTGCCCATGCACGGGAGAAAGGATGCAAGCACAGGAGAAGTCAGAGATGCTTTCAGGGAAAAGGGGATGCTTGCTTGAAGGGCAGCTGCATACAGGGGAAGAATGAGGGATGCTTGCAGGACAGGAGGAACGCATGCACAGCAGGTGGAATGCACGCAGGGCTGGAGGTGGGATACATGCAGGACACGGGAAATTCGGCAGGGCAAGGCACGGCAGAGCAGCCGGCGACGGCGGGGACGGAGGCGCGTCCTGGCTGGGGCCACACCGCCGCCCCGCCCTGAGTGACTTTGCATCAGCCTAATCGCCGCGCCGGGACGCTGTGATGTGCAGGCGCACGGCCCAATCCGGCCGGGGCGGCGGGGATGGGGCGGCCGGAGGGGGTGGGGACCGGGCGGACACAGGGCTCACAGACGGCCTTTTACACGGGAGAAAGGGGGAGGTGGGTGAGGAGGGGAGCACAAGGGGGAGATGCCACTGAAGGAGCAGCTTCAGATGGAGCTGGTTTCACATCTCTGTTTATGGGTGTTCAGCCTTTGGAAGGGTTGGTTAAGGATCTCTATCTTAGCTGGACTATTCTTCCCCAGGGTTTTTCATTTGTCATTTTTCTTCAATATGTGAAAGATAAATTTTCTCAGGTGGGGTTATATATGTTTCTACACATTGTGTGAACTTTCTGGGCCTTCTGTTGCTGTTTTTCTTTGTCCTGACAGATTTAAATCGTCCTCAGTAAAAGAATGTATTCATGCAATACTGAAGGAGAAGCTGGCCAATGTACAGTACATCCCAGAAGAAATGCCTCAGCTTACAAAGTCATTATCAGAGACAATAAAAGACAGACTGAAAGGTAAGGAGGTTTGCTGAGGAAGTTGTTTCTTTTCTTACTTTTTCTCTCCTCCTCTCCCTTATTGACAAAATCCCTCTTTTCTCCTTTATTTTTGAAGTCTATTTCTTCCCTGTTGACTGATTCGAGTTTACCATTATGAAACAATCTGGCCTATATGCATTCCTTCCTCGCATGCAGAACTAGAAACCTAATTCACACAGACAGGATTTGCTTTCATATAGACTGGCTGGTGTGGGATGTCAGCCCTGGAGGGGCAGCCAGGAAGAAAGAAGCTGCATTAGGGAGAAGAAAGAAGTGATGCCTCATTACTTCTATGAACAGAACCATTCCTGGTTTTTTTACTGCTGCAAGTTATACCAGAGTTGGATCAGGGCAGAGTAGCAGGGAGATCAGAACAAGGCCCAGTGGGAGCAGCAAAGGGTGCAAGAGTTCAAAGCACACTCAGCCAAGGAGGGGTGTGACTACAGCACTGGAAAAAGGTTGTGGTGGTGCTGCACCAGATGCCCTCCAACATTTTTGAGTTCCAGAACTAAACTTGAGACTCCAGCAGGTGTTTCCTGTGTTCAGTGCTGGAACAAGTACATAGACGTGTGTTGGCACGGTCACTATTTTATGGTTTTGCCTCCTTCCTGGGGACAGGCTCCATCTGCTGGGCTGGCCCGACACGGTGGCACAGTCGTAACATCACCGTCAGCAGGAACCGTGGATTTGGGCTTCTCCCAGTGTCATGCATCTGCTTTAAAGCCAACAGCAGCTGTAGTCGCAGCAGATACAAGCGGCTTGGCTTCAGTAATCTGTCAACACAGTCGCAGTAGCCTGAAGCAAGACTGGCCTGGTGTGGCGGTTGTATCAGCAGCATCTCTGATAAACATTGACATGGTGCATGTTCCCAGACCCAGCATGCCATGTTCAATTCCCCAGCGGAAGCAGCGTGCCTGAGTCTTCCCAGGACACTGCTTTGTGAAAGACAGGCAGTAGGATCTATATTTTATTTTAAACATGCTTGTTCTGGTTTGGCTTCTGGAACATTGCCATGTCCTGATTGAATCTGGCCTGTGCCCCAGAAGGATTTCTTTACTCTTGTAAAACAACTGCTTGTCTTTGCAGACACATAAGGTAGACCCCCATATGCTTTTATGTGGCCTTTTATCCCTGCTCGGAAGCAAAGGCAACACCTCTGTGGCAGCAGAATCTCTGCAAAACCTTTGCCTCTGAACAGTTTTAAATTAAGCCAATTTTTTACAGTTGGGTTTTGTCCACCAACAGCCTTATTTAATTCTTTCTGCGTGTTCAGGTCTTGAAAGTTGTGAAAGTAGAATGCTGACATTTCGCGTGGCTGTTCAGGGGTGTCTTCTGCCTGAGATGCATCTTCTGACAGATGCCAAATACCTGGTTCACCCTTTAACTCTAGTAAGACTGTGGTGCTCTGCACCTAGGAGCACGAAGCCATGAAACAGTCTGTCCGCTTTGCCAATTGCATGGACTTGTACAGGATACTTGCTTTGTAACCAGAAAGCTTTAGCTTTCCGAGTCCTGTTTTGGGCTCGTTATTTTAAACAAGTTACTGCTCTTAGTATTAATTTTTTTTTTTCTCCCCAGAGGAGGGGTATGACAGGTACAAAATGGTCGTGCAGGTTGTAATTGGAGAGCAGAGAGGAGAGGGAGTGAAGTAAGTTTTCAATCTTCGAATTGTATTTCTCTCATTTTTGTTGGGTTTGGGTGGGTTTTTCTCTTTGGAAACTGCTTCCAGCTTTCATAGGTACAAAGATCTCTCTCTGCAGATGATAAAGTGTAAAGTACTTTCTTTACTCTTTAAGTGGCAAGTGAGGGCTTGGATTGTGGCTGATTGAATTACCCGGTGATAATTGGCTTGTATGGTGGTTCTTGGCACACTGAATTGCTGAAAAGCATTTGTGAGGTGTGCTGCAAAAAGGCATTTTACATTGTAATTCTGATGAGCCAGAGCACACACCCAATCTTTTATCAAGGCCCTGCTGGTGAGCACCAGCCATGGTAACTCCTATCTAGAGCCAGATTTCCATATTGTATTTAATCCCCCCAGGTAGGGTTTTTTCAGAAGTTTATATTTCTATAATCCCCATGTGATACTGTCATGGGAATCAAGCCTGGACTGTGGGTGCTGAGCACTTGCAGCCTAGCTCCAGATGCCTGCAGTCAGACAAAAGATTCCTCTTGGCTGCAGTAGTGGGCTGTAGCTTTCCATTACTAGTGAGCAGGGAGAAGGCAAAAGAACAGCCCACGAGTTTCATGTGCTTCATCTGCTGGACTTATCTTTGTTATTGTACCTGTACTTCAGCAGAAGATAAGTGCAGCAGAGCTGTAATCAGATTGGCTGCCTCAATGTTCTGGAGGTCAGGCAGGAATTTCTGTACCTGGTGCTCAGGCTTTTGTCAGGAATGTCTGTCCGCAGGCAGATGGCTCCAGAAGTACCATACCAAGGGTGTTAGCGTGATCGATAACATCCTTAAAGCACTTGGATAACCAGAGTATTCCAGAGGCAGAGTGGAATATTGGAATGGGGGGAAAACCAAAAACAAGCAAAAAACCCAAACAAACAACAACAACAAAACAACAAAAAAAAGCACCCCCCCCCCCCAAATCCAACAACAAAACACAAAAACCAAAACAGAAAAAAAAAAAAAGAAAAGGACAGAGTGACCCTGAGAACTAAGGTAATGGGAAAAAAAAGATGACATTCAACAGTCACAGGACAATAAGTCATACATGTGGGGACTGTGCCACAAACAGGGATCCCATCAGCTGAGATTGACTGGAGCAGGCAGGCAGCTGAGAGAGGGGAGTGTCAATGACATTAGACAAGGCGGTAGCGAAGTCTTGTCTGTAATACCCCGTTAAGGTCTGGTTCCTTGTCTTCAGGGTAAGCCTTGGACTGAAACAGGCGTAGGAAAAAAGGCCAACAGGATGACTGAGGAAGGGAGAATATAGATATGAAAGTACTAGAAGAGTTCAGGTCGTGGTCTAGTAACACGATGTCTGCTAAGAAATACGATACCCCCTATAAATAAGTTGGGAGTACGTACCACGAGGAGGGTGCAGGAGGTGAAGGACAAGAACAAATAAGCTAATTTAGCCACTGCATAGGCCAGAAGTCAAATGTTCTTAAGCACCATAGCAATGAGGTTTCAAGCCCTGCTGCACAGTGTGGGTGGCAAGATTGATAGCAAATGGGTTTGAAGATGGAGCTTGATCCACACACAGAGGTGGTTACAGCCTGTGGTGGAATTCAGCAGTGGGGATCTAGTCTCAGGGTTGAGGAGAACACTCCCTGTTACCTCTGTCTTTAAAGGAAGCCCAATTTGCTTTTCAAAGAAAGTATCTGTGATCACTTAGGTTCTTACATGTGAACTCTGTGGGTAATGTTTGTGCTCTGTCTCCTCTGCCCAGTATGGCTGCGCGATGTTTCTGGGACGCTGACACTGACAGCTATGCTCACGATGTGTTTATGAATGTAAGTATCACCTGGTTTGCCGTGGGAAAGTGTAAAGCTGCTTGCTTTTGTACGAGGGGCACGTTAAATGTGGAGCAGAAAAAGAACCAATCACTAGAAGGAAGGAACGAAGACTCTGGTGAAACTGTATGATTTGTGTCCTTACTCACAAAACACACTTGGATATAATATCCAACAGAGCAAAACTTCTTTCCTGAGTAGGTCGTACAGGACTGTACACAAGTTGTTATAGTCACACCATATTACAGGTGGGGAGGGGAAACACAAGAGAGAAAGTCTTTTTTTTTTTTTTTCTTTTTTTTTTTTTTTTTTTTAATATGCTTTGCTGAACTCCTGCCATGGAATATGGCTGGAATCCAGGACTGAGCAAAAGCCAAGGTTTTATTTCATCATAATTTTATTTTTATTTTATTTTAAACTGAAACCTAGACACCTGCAGGTGTGTGGATGGAGTAAACCAAGGGATTTCTGGCATTCAGAGACACTGACTTGGGTTACACAACAAGTGAGGTGAATAAGAAACTAACTAAAAGACAGAAGATTGCAATATATTGCAATATAAGGTTATGCTCTGGTTTAAATGGTCCCTTAGGTTCACCTTTTCAGTTAGGCTAACAAATAGTTTGCCTTTCCTAAGATGGAGCCTTTCTCTGTTCCCCCCAGGACAGCCTGTTCTGTGTGGTAGCTGCATTTGGCTGCTTCTACTACTGAAGGTGGTAAAGGTTGCGCAGATGGAGACAGGCTGGGCAAAATGCTTCAGGGTGTTTTTTGTTAACATGCACAAAAGCATCATGTTCTTTCTACATAACAAAGTAACAGCCCTACAAAGCGTGTCCTACACCCGTTCTACACACTACAACATTCCTTCTTCCTTGTGGCTATTGATACAGCTTGAAGCACAATATTTTTATGTCCTCTATTTAAATCACCCTTTGTTTTTATATAGTGTGGTGGGTTTATCCTAAAAGTGTATAGCCAAGAGCCCTTGTTTTTAAGGAAAACTCAACTTTGGTCTTGAAAGGGTTCTGTTGCTTTTACTGTTGTTAATTTTTTTTTAAATGAATGAAATATTTATAAGAAAGGTAACATAATAAATCTATGTATTTAATATTTCCTCTCCTGGGGGTTGGCCCTTGCCATTTGTTTGACGTTTTCCTCCACTCTACAAGGTGCACTAGCCCCAAGGGATTCCCTCTGCTTCTCAGATGCCCATTTTCTGAGGATTCTTTGTGAAGTAACCCATAAAACTGACCTCTTATTCTGGTTATCCAGATTCTTTTTCCCGTGACTCCCATAACAACTGGGCTGTGAATCCCAGCTGTGTCACACAGGATGGTATTAACTGATAGGAAGACAAGGTATGTAGGACACTGGGTCAGGCCAGCAGCCTGCATACCCCACGACTGATGAAACTCCTCCCAGCTCTAACTCCTCATTGGTTTGGTGCAGTTTGGCACCCATGGGCACTGTGAGTGGACCCTGCTCATTGTCCTCCTCAGCTGATATACAGTGTTTGCTCAGTATCTCCCTCTCTGTAATTATTCTGGGACATGAGGGTGGATGTCTGGACCCAAATTTGTTAGGACTCCAGCCTCCAAAAGGAGCAGTAGAAAAGACTGCTGTAGATCTGAAAAGGAATGCTAAAGCCTCTTGTCTCCCCAGAATTTAGAGGACCAGGCTGGTTCCCGAGAGATGGGGTTCCATCAGAGTGCATCTCAGGTGCCCATGGGAAGGAAGGTGGGATGAGTTGCTCTGTTGTGATGCCCGTTCTTTCCGTGCTGACTGAGGAGCAACTTCAATGGCACGGCCGGCTAACGGCTTTTAGAGTGCTGAAGCTGGATGCGGTGAATCCCGAATCCCACCCTCACCGACTGTTAGAGCAGAACGTGCTCTGCCCACGCAGCTCTGGGAAAGCTGGGAAATGACAAATTATGATGCATCTTCTAGAATCACTTTTTTTGGCTACAGTTGGAGGCAACACGCTCCCGTTTCTCTATTATGTTTGTTTGAAAGGGGCTTCCTCCCATTTTCCTCTGATGGGAAATAGGTGACTTCTCCCATCGCTTAGTCACTACCTGTGGCTCTCACTCGCTAAGGGAGCTGCAGACACGATGCGATGGTGCCATTCAGTTTGTGCACGACCCTGGGAGTGCAAGTTTTGGGGAACGGTGGATGCCTCCGCATAAAGACACCTGTCGGGAGATCCTGTGTGCCCTCGGACTCCTGTTTTGACACTTGTATCAAGTCAAGGCGATTAAAGTCACCGTGGGGGGAGGGCACGGACCCGTTCCGATCCGGAACGGAGGTTCCGGGAGCGGTTTCCCGGGACGCGGTCGGTCCCTTCCTGCCGCCCCGGCCCGACACGCAGCGGCTCCGCCCGCCGCCCCGTTGGCGTTGGCGGGAGCGGGGCGGGGCTGGCTGCCGGGAGCGGCTCCGGCGGCGGGGCTGGGCTGGGCCGAGCCGGACTGGGCAGGGCTGGGCTGGGCTGAGCTGTGGAGCGGAACGGAGCTGCGTGCGGCCGGCGGTGCTGGTAGGGGGGCATCTGTCGGGAGCGGGGGGGCTGCTGGGGGTGCACCGCGGTTGGGGTTGTCACTGGGAGCGTCGCGGGGGCTCTGGGCTGACTGCGGGGTTGTCATGGGGCGAACGTGGAGAGCCTCGGGGCGGCCGTGAGTTCTGTGTCTCGGGGTGCAGGGGACAGGGCACCCTCCCGCTGTGGGCCCGAGGGTGCCCGTCACGGGGGCAGGAGGCGAGCGGCTGGTTTCGGCCAGACACACACGAGGGGCTCCTCGCACCGCCCCTGCGGGGTGAGCAGCGCTCCCTCCCCGGGACGGCCCTCCAGGGGGGGTGGCCGTGGATCAGGCCTGGGGCAGCCCCTCGCTGTGGGTCAGGGGAGCTCTGTGAAGTGCTGGTTGCCGGGGACATGGGACACGGGGCACTTAAGGTGCGGCGACGGTGTCTGCTGGGGAGGGGGCACAGTGCGCGGCCTCCCCTTTGGGGGGCCTTGGGGAGAGGCAGGGGCTCGGGCACTGTGCTCAGGGCTGGTGGGACAAGCTGCGGTGGGAACAGGCTGAGGAGATACAGCAGCAGATGCTTTGGGAAACTTCTGGAGTACCCCCCCAGAGGCTTGGAGCGTAGGGACACCAGGGGACATCCTCCCACTTACGGGATGCAGCCAAGGCGTGGGGAGAGAGAAGAACAGCAAGGAGGTGGCCCTGACCAGACTGGTGGAGAAGGAAGGTGTGACCCAGCTGCTGCACAGGGACACATTGTCTCTAACCTGCGTTTTGTGTCCACCACAGTCCTGGCTGCTCTGATTAATGGTTGTGTAATTAAAATCTGCAGGAATTCTGAGGGCTTCAGCACTTCTTGATAGCCCTTGTTTGCTGTGGAGGGAGGAGCAGGACGCTGCAGGTGGCCTTTCCCTCTTCTGTCCCCACCCTGTGCCATTGCAGCACCATGTCCCCCAGCCTGCAGCTGGCAGATTGGTGTGGTCAGAAGCAGGTACTGGTAGGGGTTTCATCTGCAGGACTCTGGGGCCTGAGGACTGCCACCATATTTGCTTCTGAAATGCAGATGGCAAATAGCCACACTTTATTTAATGAAGAAAATTCTGACGTACACAGAACTACTAGCATTTGTGACTTGGAAGTTTCTCAGTCCAAGATTTGGATTGTTGTCTTCAAATGACTGTCAGATGAGCTTCAAACAGTAATTGTTGAAACAAGGGGTTGGTATTGATGTGTAAACCTGCCAAAGGAGGTTGCTTCCTGAAGTCTCAAAAGGCTCTGTTGCTAAGCCCTAAAAAGAAAACACAGTGCAACCAACACAAAAGTTGGAACAGAATGACCACCCATCCTTGCACTTTATTGTCCTTGACCAGGCTCCAAATCTTCTCTAATATTCTGCACATTCCCTACCCACTCTTGCTGCTTCGCTAACCACAGCGCAGGCTTTGTCGCATGCCAGGACGCTCGGTGCCTCGGGGTTATGGTGTACCCAGAAGGGCCATGGATTCATGGAGGAGATCTTGCCGGCAGTTTCTCTTTTTTTTTTTTTTTTTTTTTTTTTTTTCCCCCCTTCCATAGCAGTGCTGCTGAAGTGATCATGCTGCACTCTTTCATTTGTGGTGGCGTTAGAGAGAATTATCTTAACCCATTTGGGACTTTGTTGGTGAAAAGCAGCATTTTTTCATTGATTGCAGAACACATACCAGATCTTCTGCATGCTCAGGATCTGCTGGAGAAAACATTATCAACCTGCTGGTATCAGCTGGGGATGCAAGGCTTGGGGGTTTGTTGTAGCTGGCATAGCAAACATCTGGCTCTGGATACTGTTGGAGCAGTGTGTGGCACTGGCTGAGCTGGAATCCCTGCTATACATTTGTGTGGCTATTAATATGCTGCAGGAGTATCTGAAGCAGCCTGTGTTTTAAATGTAGACAGGACTCTGCCAGACAGATCCTACAGTAACCTTTATGAGGGGCTTGAGGGTTTAGACTGTCTAGGTAGAGCAGATGCTGACTGTGGGGAGTCCCCAGCAGATGTGGTGGGGAGTCCCCAGCAGATGTGCTGGGGAGAGTGGCAGTGATCTCTGGAGGTGAGCAGGCCAGGTCACAGCACTCTGCTCTCAGTCTGGAGATTGGGGCAGAGCTGGGCCTCACAAACCCAGACTGGGAATGGACTTGCCTTGGAGACTGGGCAACATTTTTAAGCATAGATTGAAGAGAGATCCTGATCCCTCCCAGTAATTATGTACAGGCTATCCCTCATCTTGTAAACAGGCTTTCATCAGTTTCTCACTGTGATGAGTTTTCTGTCATTAACCTCTTCTGAGTCGTTCTGTCTACACCAAATCTCTACAGGGATATGCACTGTGAAGGTTACTAGAGAACTGGGCACTGTGGGGAATGGGGAAAAGGATTCTTCTCTCCCCATGACCAAGGAATGCAGAGTAGTTTTGGTTACTTTACAGCCTGCCAGGCTGTATTATCTGAAGTGACAGGACTTTTACCTTTTCCCAGAGGCTCTTGCTTAGGTGCTGTCCATGTGTCAATTCTCTGCAGACAGCTGACAGAGTGCAAAGTTTAGTAGTATTTGACTGCAGATGAGTCAGCAGAGGAGAAATAGCTCGCTCTCTAGAGTGGAACGATCTTGTGGGCAAAGCAGCACATGACAGTCATGTCTGACTGTGCCAATGCCTTCCAAGTTCAGAGGGACGATAGGGGAGCTCAGGAGCAGGCAGTGCCCCCCAGGGAGCCTGGGAGCTGTGGGTGCTGGGGAGTCTTTGCTGGTCCAGCCTACCTGCTGGTCTTGTGCTGGCTCAGATCTTGGGTGGGAAACACAGCACCTTTGGGCTAGAGCATTTACTGAGGTTTTCGGTCCGCTCGTGCTTTGCACAGGGTTTAAGTAGCAGGATTTATTTTGCCTCAGCATGTAAATCTGCAAGTGAAAAACAGCAGAAGTGGCAGAAGCAATCCTGCTACTGCCTGCAGATTAAGAAATTCCTTGGGACATCAAAATCAAAGAATTGAGATGGGCCAGGTCCTCATGCCATCTGTGTGCTGCAAATGCAGAAATATCTGATCTGCTTCTCCTGGTGGAGTGTGAAGCAGCAGTTCTCTGACACCACCAAGGCTGAATAAAACATCCCTACTGTCCATGAAGACGCAGACGGTGAGATAAGGTTTTGGCTAAGCAAGGAGATTTGCTGTGCCTATACTGACCTTCTCCACCTGCCAGAGGTGTTAACTCTTTTGTGGTTAAATTCCAGCTCAGGTGATAGGGCAGGTAACTCACACTAAGGGAAATTTTTAAATTTCTTCCCTGTCTGTGTATTGTTTTCTTTGCGGTAATCACTGTTTGTCCATCTCCCCCCTCCAGGAGTGGCTGTGTTTCAGTGGGATTCAGTGATTCCCTGATGGAGACAGCGACTCTTCCCATCTGGCAGTCAGCTGCTGTTCCGCTGAGCCGGTACAACTCTCTCAAAGTGACCTAGCTGGCAGGTGATGCGAGGGGCTCCTTTGCTACAGGGAATCCACCAAAGAACTAAGTTTCAGAAGCAAAGCCCCGGGTGTTTTGAGAAGTAATGCAGAGACTGATTTGCCCATTGTTTCCCAGAATGGGGCACTTCTCACTTTGCTCCTTGTGAGCAGTTTCTCATATTCAGCACTGACTCAGTAACGCAGGAGGGTGACACCTTAAACAGAACTTTACAGCTGTCTTCTCTTTCCCCTTCCCCATCTGCTGCACATGCAATTAATGTTAGGGCAGGCCGTGTTTTACGCATTTGGGGAAGCAAAAATGCGTGTGCTCGTGTGTTAAGCTCAGCTACAGATGCTGGATCCCATTGTTACTAAGTAATTGTTGGGGATGCTATTTTAGTCATTTGGGTCAAAATGAAACGTTCTAAGATTAGTAGCTTTATCGCAGCAAGGCATGGTTTCTTTTTGAAAAACAACACGTTCCTGGATTTTAATGAAGACGTGTTTGGTGCTGGCAGAACTTCCCAGAAATGCACTAGCCATGGGATAAAAATTTTAAAGCTCTGAAGAGTGGTAACATTATTGTTTAATTTCTGCATTAATTTGAATAATTAGCAGAGCTGCGTCACTCATGAGGTGTCCAGCCCAGCTCTCCGGACACTGCAGAGACTCCTTCCGCAACATCTAGCCTGCAACTTCAGAGCAGACAGAGCATATTTATGCCATCCTCAAAATTCTTTTCTCCCTTGGTGTGTCCGGTAGAGCTGCTGGTGCTGGGCAGCTGCGGCTGTCTGACCACTGTTGCTTGCTTAATGCAAAGCAAATCCATTCGCTTAAGCTATTATTTGCCATCATTTGATTGACTTATACCCTGAGAAATGGAAAAGTGAGTTAGGTTGAAGGAAAATGAATAGCTGGGTGTGGGAGGGGTTGGAAGAAGCTGTTGAAGATTTCTCCTGGGCTCAGATGGTGCTGCCGTACGTTGCCAGAAAGCACGGCGTGCCCTGTGCTCTACCCTGCAGTTCTATGGCTGGCCCTGAGCTCTGCACCCAGCAGCAAGATGCTGGCAATAACTCAGCGGAGAAGTCTGGTTGCTCTGATGGGCTGAGCTAACATGGGAAGGCCTTCACCTGTTTGTGGAGGCTGCTGTGTCCATACTTCAGCACTGAAGCCTCTGCCCGTGCCTTTTAATGTTCTGCTGGGCAGCTGCTCAGAACGGTGGTGTTGAGAATGTTAACAGACCTTCTCATTCTCTCTGGAGGGAAGGAAAGTGAGTGGTCAGAGACCAACAGGTGACTTGAAGCACAATAAAATTATTTTGATCAAATAACAAGAAAATCTGCTGCTGTTTCCCCCCCACTGTTTCCATGAATGCTGGAGTTGGACCAGAGATGGTTTTGTGAACTGGATGGTTTCCTGCACAGGACAAGAGTCCTGTGCAGTAAACAACTCTTGTCCGGTGCAGTAAATAACTGATACAGAGTGTGCTTGCAAGATGGCATCTTGCAAGACTGAAGAATTACTCGTGTCATACCCCGTGTTTTCACAGAGATGCCCTGGAAGCTGCTGCATTTATATAGCACAGATCTTGACTGAAAGTTAAATGTGTGCTTAAGTGGTTGGAGACTTGGAGCTCAGGACTGCAAACTCTTTTTGCTTGAGACTGCTTTTGCACACTCCTGTATGCTTGTCTGTTGTTAGCAAATAGTAAATTAACTACTGGAAGAGAGGGAACTCTGTAAACGTGACTTGCAGGCATCATGAAGTGAGTGCTGGATGGCTCATGTGGTTCTGAAACATCCCTGTGGCTGCTCTTCACTGTCACTTTTTGCTTCCCTCTCACTTAAGATTCTCTTTTCCCGTTCTTAGTGCATTGTGTTAGATCTACCAAATCAATCTGGGACACTGAACATGCACATAGGCCAAAACCAGTTCAGCTCTGTTTGGCCCTAACACTGTTAATAAGGTATCACGTTGTTGATGCTAGGTGGAGAGAGTGGTATGTTGGTGTGTTACTAAACTGTGTTTCACTCCTTACTTTGGAACATTCCTTAACCTGGAGTCATTTGTGCTTGAGTAAGTCCATTCACCACATCTGCACATTAACAGCTCGCTTTCACAAAGCCCACGCTTCTCTGTTGCTGAACAGCAGAGCTTTGCCCAGTGGCCTTTACTGAGGACACTCCCAGCTAACTCCAAACAGGAACACTCGGCAAAGACCCTCTGCCGAGGAGAGGAGTGATGTTCAGAGTGACTTCTGCCCTTTCTCATACCTCACGCTTGCCCCACCTAAGATGTTCCAGCACACCCACTGCATGTGGGTGGAGAGACGTTTGAAATTCCACACAGCTTTTATGTGTGTGTTGAGGCACACACGTAAGCATCGTTCCTGGGCAGAGGGGTCATGCTGCTCTCAGGAATGCAGGTCAGAAGTGCTCTTTGCTGCACTGGAATGCTGCACACTTCAAGGGAGCAAGAGATGCTGCTGCTCTTTAGTTATAAACTTTGCAAATCCAGCAGCTGAAAAGGGAGTGTTTGCTGCCGTGCCTTTCTATAAATTCCTAGCTTTGCTTCAACTGGGTGAAGTGTTGGGCTTCTTAATGCTCCAAAGCCCTTTTGGGGAGGTCCAATGACTCCAGCCCAAAAGCACAGATATCTTCCAGATAGCCGTCACAATTCCTGTCCCAAACTGGTCGTCTGTCATCAGACATCTATTAATCACAGAAGCAGTTCAGCTGAACCACCGCTAATTACAACCTGGTACATAAAGTGACAGAAGTTAAGTGTGTCCTAATGTGGTGTCAGCAGCTGTTTCGCCATCAGCTGAGTCACCACTGCGGCAGGGACAGGGGACAAGAGGCAAGCATGGTGGCAGCTGTCCCCGCTGGGGAGCTACAGCTTCGTACAAAACAAATAGAAAGCAAACAACAAAGCAAACAACAAAGCAAACAGAAAGCCAGCTAGTTATTTAAGTAATGACCATAGGTTGCACCCCTTCCCTCACCGTTACCCCTCTGCTTAACCACCTTCCTCTTCTCGGGATTGTATAGGCATGTAGCATACCCACCAGCTGTCTTGTCAGGGGGAGGCACAGCAGGATGGAAGAGTTTTTGCATTACTCAAAATGAGAGCTGAGGGAGGGCTAATGCAGACTGGGCATTCCTTAATCCTTAGGTTGATTGTCAGATGTTAAAATATCGTAATTAGCCTCATAGTAAGGATTTATAACTTGCATTGCAGTGATTGTGTGTTTCTCTCCAGCCAGCTGACTGTTGCGCACTTCTGTCTGCAGAGAAGTTCTGAGTTGCATTAAGTGATTGAGTATTCCCACCGGGCACTGTTTGTCAGGCCTCAGCAGCTAATGCCAAATACAACTGGCTAAGCCCCTTGTTAGGTGGCTGTGTCTTTGCAGTGACCTTCTGTACACTGTGCTGCTGTTGGCTGGTTCTGCTTTGGAAGAGCTGAGAAATATATTTTTATTTTTTTTCCCCCCTTTCTCCTTCATTTTGTTCCAGTTCTTAGTGGACGTGCTTGGCAAGATGGAGCTGCCGACCTCCTCAAGGCTGAATTCCCGAAAGAGAAGAAAAGATGGATCTGGCCCCAATGGGGCGACAGAGCTTGATGGAATCCCTCCAAAAATGTCCCGACGCTCACTCGTAAGTAAGCAGAGATAGGAGCTTTAGGCGCCTGCAAGATTAGGACATGGAGCTGTCACAGCAGCAAGAAATGTGATGGCTTTCCTGTGGACACAGAAAACAAGTGTGTGTGTGGGAAGAAGCAAATTACAGTAGCTATCCTTCTGGCAAAGCTGGTTTAAATCCTCCTTTGTTCATACTAATAACATACTTACAACACGGGTTTAAATTAGGTCTGAGGCAAGCATCGCTAAGCTGCTTTTGTGGTTTGTCCAGCTCATTGTAGCCACTTAAGCTGAACCCAAACACGGGGTTCAGGCACGTGTAGAGATATCTATCCATGGAGCAGTAAGCGTCCGTTCCTCACAAGTGGATTTTCTTAAGTGACCCAGTGAGAGGGAGAAACGCTCCAAACAAGCACACAGCAACTTGTGCACCTCACAGCCCTTTTCAAGTCAGGGGAACTGCAGGAGGGTCTGAAGTCTGTAAGCACCTGCAGAAGCCATCTATTGATCTATTGGATCCCTGCTCTGAAACATTGGGAAGATGACAGTTCCTTTGATTCTGCCAGACCTCCTTTGGTCTGGCAGGAGGTTACATTTATGTTGCTGGTATTTCAGGAGCAGAGAAAAAAAACAAACCTGAAAGGATTTCTCCTTCTAGATCAACCTTGGGATGGCTTTAACAAGCTAAAGCCAGTGGGGTCTCTTCTAAAGTAGGTGTGTGCTAGTTAATACTAGTGCAAAGGGCTGACTTGAACTTGTCCATGCTAATATACTGTGATGATGAGCTTTTTTGCAGCTCTTCTCTGCCCTCTTCCTGGAGCTGTCCTGCCTATCGCATGTGCTCTAATTGCTCTTCCCTTATCTCTGTCCAAAGCCAGTTACCATCCCTGCCACGTCATTCTGGGGTCATAGTCCTTGGCAAAATACAGTGATGTGTTGCAGCTTACCTCTTTGATAACAAGGTTTTGCTCTTCAGTACTCCAGTCCCGTCCCAGGGCATGTGGCAGGTGGTAACAAAGAAAGAGCAGCACAGCAGTGATAACTGGGGAGATGAGTGTTGGGAATGGAGGCTTGAGCTGTTGTGTGAATTATCCCACAGAGCTGCAACTGTTGACAAAACCCACCCTGCCCCTCTTTAAAGACCCAACGTGTTTCAGTAAGGAAAGAAGTGTTCAAGTGTCTGTCCTGCATTAGAAATAAAGCACCTGTCTATGAATAGCACAAGACAAGGTATTTCTGGCCAGAAACAGCCAAGTTCCTGACTGATTTTTTAGCCACAAGGGTAACACAGACCTCCCAATGAAAGAGTCCTTTTTTCTTCCTTTTGTGAAAGATTTATTTGTTATAACAGAAGTAATAGTGCTGCCAAACTGCGATGTTACCTTGAAGCCTTTAGCACTCCCAAGAGCTGGCTGGCAGAGCGTTCCCATGAAGCAGCTCAGCTGCAGAGAGTGGTTCAAACTGCTGATGCACAAGCCTGTTGTGTTGTGCAGGTCAAGTGGAGTCTGGACCCTTGTAGGCGCTTCAGAGGAAGGGCAAGACCCTGGCAGGAGCTTTTGAGGACATTTATCTCTGATCCTCTGATAATTTTGATAGGGTTTTTTAATGCTTTTATTCTGAGCTTCCTATCAGGTGTGTGCCAAGCAAACTGCAGAGAATCTAGTTTTATTCAGGAGTCCCAGATACAATGGCAGCGATGACAGCAAGGACCTGCAGACCGTATCTAATGGTAGGAATCTGAACAGAGGAAGTGGTGTGTGGAACGTAGGTACTAGAGCCTCGGTGAGTTAAAAGGAGATTCTCAGCAGTATCAGTTGCTTGAACATAGCAGTCAGTGGTTGCTTTCTCGTGCACTTCACTTTGAGCACTCTAATAAGGAATGATGTTGGCAGTAACAGCAGCAGTCGTTGTGGTGGCAGTGGTGCTGGGCACTGTGGCAGGATGCTGCAATGGACAGGAAGCCAGACAGGAAATTTGCTGATTAGCTTTTTGCAGCTTGAAGGTATTATTGTAATGATCTGCAGGCTTGTTTCCTAGTCTTCTCACTCAGGAAAGAGACTTCCACTGCTGCCTCACACCTTCCAGCTGGAAGGAAATTGACTTGTTTGTTCTGTTATGGGGAAGGGCAGATGTTTTGTTTCCATTCAGAGGAGACCAGAAACAATACCTGGACTTCAGCCGCTCATTAAACATACTGCGGTGGTCAAGATACCATATTAGAGGGGTTTTCCTGCAGCAACTGGAGATAGTCCACCGCAGATCGAGGTCAATCTCACACTACGTAAGGCTCAGAAATGGGTGACGATATGCACATACCCTGGGAATTCGTGCTGCTGTTGGTATCGCTCCTCTGCTCGTTCACATACGCAAATCTAGGAGCTGTTACAAATTGTACATCACAGCAGAAGCACTTGGGCACAGCACAGTGATGGTCTTGCCTGGGTGGACATAGCTGGAGCTGTGACCGTGAGCTTTGATAAAGCTTGGCTTCTGCTGCTGTGAACTCTGCTGTTTGTCAAAAGTCTGGTTTTACCAGCTGCAGATCTGAGGCTGCAGTGCTTTTGGGACTGCTGTGACTACTGCCTTCTTTGCTTTTCTCTCTCATCCTCTCTAAACTCAGGCTCATCACCCTGCAGGGCTGTTTTGAGGTTTAACACTAATTAGTCTTTGAGTACATGTGTTTGAGTCGTGCAGAGACACAGTGAGTCACTCGGTGAGTAGGACACTGCAGTGGCATTGCTGCCGTTACATCCTGCACTCACCTTTGCCTTCTTTCTGCCAACCTTCTCTGGCTCTTTAGGGACTGAGGGAACCAGCTCCATTTTCAGATGAGGTGGAAATCGATTACAGCAAGCCATACATCAGAGTAACATATGAAGAGGCGATGAGAGGAACCCCTTGTAAGTAAAAAAAAAAAAAAAAAAGGATTGGAAGGGAATTGTATAAATGTTGGGGTTTGGGGAGTGGCTGTGGTTGTGATATCTTGCAGACTGACCCAAGCTTGATTGCAGCCAACGACTTGGTTAATGCCTTGGTGATTAGATAACTGTTCCCATGTGAAATTGGGCCTGATGGTACAACAGAAATTGGAGCTTCTTTGTGTAAGGAGCTGTATGTTCAGCGGTAAGACTATTTGAAGCAAATAGCTCTATGTGTTTTAGCTCTTCCTGTGCTGCTGAAAGCTATAGATTAGTATCAGAGCTGAATGTTTTTCTGTACTACTTTGAGGCAGCTTAAAGTTTAGCAGTTTCTGAAACTTTAAATGGGCATGTAAAACTAACATGTATTTTTGTCCAGAATGTTCCATTTTAGCTTGGATTGAAAATAAAGTGTCATTAAACACAGTAGGCCAGCCCCACAACAAGAACATGTCCTTTTATTCTCTGAGCCAAGCTGGGAGAAAGACTGTTCTCTTTCCAAGTCCAAAGGGGAGGCAGAAGCAGGACTGACTCCCGAAGGATGGCTGCCCTCTCTTGCCAAAGAGTGTGCAGATGGTTCTGTCTTACCTGGCCTCTCTGTTATAGCTACAGAGACAATAAGAAATTATGCACTTCTACCTACTGACTGCTGCTGAGAGATAAGCCAGCTCAGATTGAGCCCTGGTAGTGGTTTCTTGCCAGAGGTTCTGGAAATCCAATACATTTCACAGTCTGCATTAATTTCCGAGCTGAAAGTCTCCAGAGCCTGCACAAAGGTCTCTGATTTCAACAGTGATGCCTCTCCTGCCTTCTAAGACTAAAATACGCTGCGTGTTTCCGTGTTGCTGTCTGTGCCTGTGCTCAGACACTGTAGCTGCTGCAGGTATGGAGGAAAAGGGAAAAACATCCCAGCCAATTTCCAGAACATGATTGCACTTTATAATAAAGGCCTGCCAGGACCAGCCCTCTTCTGGCATACAGAAAGCTTTTGCAGTCTCAGATCTCCAGACCCTTGGCTCTCCAGAGCCTCCTGGCATCCTCAGACTGAGGTGAATTTGCTGAAACGTGGTTGTAAAAGGCTGTCCTCAAAATGACTCTCTGCTTAGGTTGAATTTAAGAACTCTACCTTTGCTTCAGCTCATTCTCCTGCTGCCTCACAGGCTCTGTCTCTAGGTACCTTCAGGACCCTGTCCAGACCCATGGGGATTTGGCTTTCCCACTAAATCTCTCTGCCCTTTCCTTGCTGCAGCTTTGGTGTGCCTCTGCTTGCACGACTCCTTTGCGTCAGTCTGCCTGAATTGGGCCAGAGAGCAGCAGCAGGCTGTTCCCAAGTGTGTCAGATACCAAGAATGTGCGGCTTTCTGTTACCAGCAGCAAGAGGACTGCAGTCCTGTGTGGTGCCAGGACACCAGAAGTCAGGGAGCCTCCTACTATTACATGGCAGTGTTAGACTTATCTCACCTTACCTCTGTGCTGATCTCAAATTCCCCCTGGCAGAGGTGGCCTCAGGAAAGATTTGTTCCTCACAGTTTATTTGTGGATTTAGCTGATGTTGCCAGGGGTTCAGCAGAACTGATCTGCTTTTCTTTGAGTAGTCCAGCTGGGTTTTTGGATAAAGCGATACACTTCATGGGTCTGAGCAAGCTGATAATGCTGGTGGACCAGAACAGTCTGGTCTGTGACCTAGACTAGTAGGTGTGCCAACAGCTTGTGGAGGAGGATGCTGAAAAGGTCTTGAGATACTGTCCTGGCTGGCAGGGGGAATTAGGCACCTATGAAACCTTTCAGCCAGTTCCCTTCTGGTAGCTCATTGCTGTGCAAAAAAATTAATGCTGCATTTGGATTTCTCTAAGAGGGAAATGTACAGGGTTTGCTTTCCCCTTGGTCTCCCTTCACCTTGTTTAAGTGGATACGTGGCAGGCTTTGAGTCTGTCTTTGAACGTGGTTGTATTTCAGCTCTGTGCTCAGCTGCATTTGTTTCCTTGCGGGAAGGCAGAGCACCAGCCTTTTTTCTTCACAAATCATTCCTGGCTACAGCTCTGCATTCTGCGAGTTTTCTGCAACGCCTCCATGAGTTTCAGGAGGTCCCCAGATACAGGCATGAGCACCAGCTGCTTCTCCAGGAAGACATCCTCACAAATGTCTCTCTGTCCCTTTGGCACAGTGGATCGCCCCGTCAGAGTCTATGCCGATGGAATATTTGATTTGTTTCACTCTGGACATGCCCGGGCCTTGATGCAAGCGAAGAACCTCTTCCCAAACACATACCTCATTGTCGGAGGTAAGGAGTGACCCTGTTGACTTTGGCTGTACAGTTTGCCTCTGCCCGTGGTTGTGCATTCGGACAGCATTGCGGGGTGTTTGTCTTTTTGGCCTCAGTGGCTCTCACTGCAGCTGTTTGTCCCAAATGTTGTTGGAATCTTACTGCAATATGTCAAGAGTTGGATATGTCTGCAGGAAAATATCCTGTACCAAGTGAGTGCTTAAGGAAAAGATTTTTTTGATCCTGCTTTGCTAGTTTGTGACAGATACTGGTTGAGTTGCACGTATCAAAATCTATTTGAGAAAATAGAGCATCTGCCTCCTGAATGAGACAGTTAAAGAATAACAGCCTCTTCCTGGCTGGTCGAGCTTGTGTCACCTCTGTTGCCCTGCAAGTCACTCCCCTGCTCCACCTCCCTGCTGGGGATTGCTTATGGCTAATCCCAAACAGGTCCCGCCAGGAGCATGGAGATCATAGTGGTTCCTTGGACATGTGCCCAGCCACATGAAGGTCAGTGAGGCCATATTTCTCCAAATAAAAGTTGCCCATTTTGCCTTCTAGGTTCAAAAGTCCCACTAACTGCCAGAGGGGCTCTAGCAGAGGTGTTTTAGCCAGACCTCCTTCAAGAAATAGAACAGGAAAAAAGAAGCTCTTTCTTCTGTCTGCTGTAATACACTGTCCAGGCAGTGCCCCTGTGCCTGTACCTTCACCCACCTTAAAGACATGTCAGGCTGTGCATGTTGTCTACCAGGAGGTGACCTCTGGTCAGGCTGCATAATGGTCTTAAAGTATCAGAGCTGAAAGTACCTTTAACTAGTTTTCTCAACCCATTAGCTTCCTGAAGCAAAACGAAGCTCTGATGCTGCGATAGGGCAATCTTGACGTCTTTGTGTGGTTTGTTTCCTTATCGCAGTTTCCCTTGCTGCTGAGGGCATTTTTATAGTGGTGCTTCTGCAATTTTTTTTGTGTAAGCTACAGCAGTGTGTGGAAGGGGAAGGGAAAGAGGAGAACTGAAATAGTTGATCCAACCTACAAAAACCACTTTGAGCTTAGAAGTCTTGCAGGCAAGACATCCACACGTACATAAGTGTTACCCATCAAATGGGAAAATAACTTCAGGTCAGGCTATTACCATGTTACTGTAGTAAGGTGTATAACCACACTCTCTGCCTCTGGGAGACTGGTGAAGAGGTGGAGGGCAATGAATTGCTCCCCTTGCACCAGGAACTGAGGCAAGAGGCCACAAGTGAACATGAGCTCCAAGCTGGGAGCAATCTCACCCCCTCTTTATCATCTTTTTGTCTAGATGATAAATACATCCAACACCAGTGAGACTGGCAATGCCTTGTTTACTTTTGAGTCTCATAACTAAATAAAACTCTTTCCTCAATGTCTTCCATTAGAGATTATGAAGAGTTTTCATTTACTTCCTCATAGAACTTAATAATCAAGTTAACGTGATTGGCTGTGAACTCACCCCTTGCTTTAATACAACTTTCCAAGAACTAGACTGTGGTGTGGTGTTGGCGTTGTATGAAATTGGAATGTTTAGACAGTGGGGTTTTTTTTCTCATGGGCTTCTTTCCCAAGCCTGTGACATCCCTGTGTGGAAATGAAGATTTCTGCCTGGTAGGCCTCCAGGTGCCATTTCCTACAGGAGGGTTTTCTTCTGTATCATCTGGTTTTCTTGATAAGCGTTATAGGCTCTAGAGACCTTAAGGGCTTGGGGTGTAGGTCCCCAGCTTGGGCAGAATTCTCCAAACAGCCTTCCTTCAATTGCTCAGGAGTTTAGTGTCCTGTACTACTCCCTGTTCCTGGTGCTTTGTGGCTGGAAGAGCCACAAAGTTTGGAAGAGCCAGCGCCAGCCATCTGTCAGCAGCCGGCATCGCCTGGTTTGGCAGGGCTGTGTGCAAGGTCCTTTTGCTGTAAAGCATTAGTAAGTGCCTCAGGCTCACTCTCCTCTGCCTGTTTCTTCAGTCTGCAGCGATGAGCTAACCCATAACTTCAAGGGCTTCACAGTCATGAATGAAAATGAGCGGTACGACGCCGTGCAGCACTGTCGCTATGTGGATGAAGTGGTGAGAAACGCACCGTGGACGCTCACCCCCGAGTTCCTGGCAGAGCACAGGGTAATTTCTGACAACTGATCTGTTCTGAATGTTGATTAGCCTCTGTCTGTGCTTGCTGTTCACAGCAAGAATTGATCCATGGGGGTGACCTCTGCCTGAGCAACCCATTTCTGTTGAAACTCAAATATAGAATGAACCGGGTTATGGGAATTGAGTGGGTCTCTTGGGAGACTAGAAGCATTTGCTGAGCTGGCAGGTGATGTTAAAATAGAGATTGTGACATTGTGAAAAAGCCTGAGAGGGTTCTTACTGTTCCAGGAGAAGGTGATGCTGGTTACAGATTGGTGTGAAATGCAGCAGGGAGAGGGTAACATGGGTTGGAAGGGATTTATGGTCCAACTCTGCTCACAGCAGGAGCAGCTTAGATCTACATCAGCTTCCCTGCAACAGGAGACCAGGCAAGCTGTCTTGAGAGTCTTTTTTCAGTTGGTAAGATAAAGTGAAAGGAGTCTAACATTTTTGAACTGCCTTGGGAGGTGAAGGAGTCCCCAGGGGAGTTCACTTAGTTCACCCTTGTTACCATTAACAAGCAGTTCCTCTGTGGAGCTCAGAACAGCTGTGTCCTTTGTCCCAGCCATTCCTCTCTGATGTGTGCTTACAACTGATACGCAATTACCAGTGAGAACCTGGGACTGCTCTGCATAGCTTTTTAACAGAGGGAAGTGTCTTGCTGTGCTCTGTCACTCCTCTGTGTGGAGGTGTTGAGCAGCAAGCTACCATCCTTTGACAGAAAGCAGGAGACCTGCACAGTCAAGGTAAGATGTTGACTCATTGCTTGCTTAATTTTCAGATCGACTTTGTTGCACACGATGACATCCCCTATTCTTCTGCTGGCAGCGATGATGTATATAAGCATATAAAAGAAGCAGGTGGGTCTGGGTCAGATTCTCCAGGGCTTCCTGTCAAAGATCTGCTGTAGCTTCTCCGGTGCCCCTGAATGGCCAGGTTTTGCTTGGGGAAGCAGCAGTGAGAACAAAGTCTTCCCAAGAGGCACTGAAGGCAGGAAGAAGCCCAGCTTTGGGCCCTACTTCATAAAGCTAGGACTGTCCCATGTCCCAGGCTAAGCATTATTGCAATTGATAATTGCCACCTTTGGCTTTCAGGTTCTCACAAACGGGCAATCTCATGAACTTGGTGAAGTGGCTCCTCTGGCTGTTTGCTGTAAAACTCAGTGCAGGTGCAGCTTATATAAATCTATCCAAACCCATCAGAGCTTCTTATATTTCCATTCACTAAGTTGTAGGACCCCTTGTCCTCTCCTTGTCACCACACTATGCTATATGCAGTCAATAGTCTTTAAATCAGCTAAAAGTGAAGAGCTTTTTGTTAGAAGACGTGGTATTTTGACATAGTTTTGACATGCTTTGGTCTTGGGTCTTCCTCATAGTTCCAGAAGGGAGAACCCTGGTATTGTGCATTCAAAGACAAAGATGTGGTGGTGTTAGGACAGGTAGGAAATGAACTCTTTGACAGGAGAGGTTGGTTCCTAATAGAGGTGGTAGCAGCTACAGCTGTCCTGGGTCCTGTTCCCTAACTTTAGGTATGTTTGCACCAACTCAGAGGACCGAGGGGATCTCGACATCAGATATCATCACCCGGATCGTGCGGGACTATGATGTTTATGCCAGACGGAACCTGCAGCGGGGCTACACAGCCAAAGAGCTCAACGTCAGCTTCATAAACGTGAGTTGAAGTGTGTCTCACCACAAGCTGCATGAAGAAGAATCTTAAGAGTGTGGAGATGTAGAGTCTTGGCTAGTGGCAGCACAGTCCTGCCATATGCCAGTAAAAGGCCAGTGTGCAGAGCTAAGCAATTGCCCCAAAACAGTGTCCTTGGAGTAGAAATTAGATGACTTCTGCCCCTGAAACTGCCTCTGGGGCCCACCCAGAGGAGCTGGAGTTTTGCTAATACTGCTCCATTGTCAGAAATGTCTTGGTGACATTTTTCCTGTTGAACGAACTGGTGACAGGGTGTGAGGCAAAATGTGTGTTTTCTTGAATTGAATGAAGTATGGGTTGTTCCTGGCAGTAGCTGCTGTGTCTCATCTCTCTCCTCTTCCCTCAGCCACCTTCCTAAGGTAGTCATTTGTTACAATAAAATCTGATCCTGTTCTCACTGTTCCCTTCCTGGAGCTGCAGGAGCAGCAGTGCTTGGGTGGGAGAGAAGGACATGCCCTGAGCCTGTGCTGAGCACCTCTAACCCACAAGCAGAATATGTGGCATAAGGCACTCCTGATGTTGGAAGTAAAGTAGTAAACAGTTGGGGTTTTATCACTGAGATATTATGCCTGTTTTTTTAAATACAAAAGAAACAGGAGAGGTGGTGGCTGCTTGGCCTATTTTTGGCATGTAACACCGACACTGTTTAAAAACACTCACCAAAAAGACTTGTGCTGTCATGATATGCAGAGAGACCTACCGCAAGTTCCTCAAATCTAATCTTTATATTGTATAAATATTTCCCTCTTCCATGCACTCCTGTTAGATAGCGCTTATCTCTGCGTTTAGTCTCGCTCTGTGTGCTGTGCCAGTGCCTGCCACAAGGCATCTCACAGCCCCACTATGTCTGCCATTTAGTCTAGGGAAGAAGTGTCACTGAAGTGAAGGAGAAGTGTCACAAGACTAATGGAGATGCTGATTCTTAAGCAGCAGTTCAGTGTAATAACACAGAGCAGAGGTGGTCGCCACTCAGATCTGGTGAGCTGTATTCTGATCACCGCTTACTGTACAGGAGAAGAAATATCACCTCCAGGAGCGTGTGGATAAGGTGAAAAAGAGGGTGAAGGATGTAGAGGAGAAGTCAAAGGAATTTGTCCAAAAAGTGGAGGAGAAGAGTATTGATCTCATTCAGAAGTGGGAAGAGAAGTCCCGGGAGTTCATTGGCAATTTCCTGGAGATGTTTGGCCCGGAAGGTGCATTGGTAAGGAGCTGCTCTGGGAAAAGGGGGAAGGGGATTTTGGAGATCTTGGCAGTCGTAGGGCTTCTGGAGCCCACAGCATGCAGCACAGAGGTTTATGGTTTGTTGCAGTGCTTGATGTGCTGCCAGTCTCCAGACAAGCTGTCCCAGGCTTGGGCAGCCTGTTTATAGGGAGCCCTCACCTGTGCCAACTGGATAATGCCAGTTACAGTTCCAGCCTGAAAAGTCCCCATGTCCCACAAGCTGGCCTGTGAACTCCAGCTTATGTCCTGCCAGGCCACTGAGCGGCCAAGAGATTGGTGATCACCTTGTCACTGGACTGGCATGAGTCTGAAGCTACTTGTTTTTGCCAGGCTCTGCTGTGCTGCTGAGTAGATATCACAGGGTGATGTGGTTGAAAGCAGGTGACAATTACACTGTATATAGTTTCCAAAGCCTAGAGCGATGCCTGGGCTTTTGCTGCCCTTAAATTGCACAAACATTGAAGGGATGCAACTCAAAAATGCTGCACGAGCTGTAGGTACTGTCCATTTCCACTGCTGTTTGAGCCATGCCAACTGTCATTCTCCTTCCATCACCAGAAACACATGCTGAAGGAGGGCAAGGGCCGGATGCTGCAGGCCATCAGCCCAAAGCAGAGTCCCAGCAGTAGCCCCACGCACGACCGCTCCCCATCTCCTTCCTTCCGCTGGCCTTTTTCAACCAAGACTCCTCCTTCCTCACCAGCCAACCGCTCCAGGAATGAGTCTGCCGTTACCTATGACATCAGTGAGGATGAAGAGGATTAAGCTACCAGCCAGGATTTGCTGCAAACCACTAATCGCCAAATCCTAAATCCATACCCACTGGGGAACTCTAAATGAGCAAGGGAGCCGTAGGAACAGGGCGGACGGTGAGCACAGGTCCTTGGAGGCACCCGTTGCTCTTAGCAAGGGCTGCTACCTGGAAGCACATTCAAACCTCCTCTCCCTTCTCCTCCCCAAATCCCCTTTTTATTGTTTACGTTTTAGTGGTTTCCAGGGAGAAGATGATTTTTATATTTTAAGAAAATACTCTTTTGAAGCGCAAAGACTAGCACTCAAGTGTGGCTTTTGTTTTGGTTTCTTTTCCCTTGTTAAACCTCCAGAGAAGAGGGAGAGTGGGAAGACCCATCTGTCTCTTCTTTCCCTCATCTCCTCTGTCTTTTTTCCCTCACGCCCAGGCAGTAACCGTGCCACTGCCAAACGAAAGACCCCTTGGTTCCTCAACCAGCGTGACCTCAAGAACACGCAGCAAGCGGTGGTCTAAAGAGGCTTCTAGGATATGAGACATCACTGCTGCGCTGCAGCTGATAGGAATCTCTTCAGCAGACCCTGTAGTGCTCGCGTGCCTCTTAGCTGAGCTTCCCAGTGTGTCACAGTGAGGATGTGCTGGGTTGGGGCCACCAGCTTAGCATGCAGGAGTTACACCCTGGAAGGAATCACAGTACCATAGAGTTGCACACTCTGTAAGCGCTCAGCATTTGCGGCTCCAAATTGTACAGGGGCTGCAGGAGAAAGGCCTTTCCAGCTAATCTTAACAAGACTGTTAAATCTTGAGCTAAAATTCAGTCCTCAGTTGCTGTTGGAGAGAAGAGAATGAATCTTTGCTTCAGGGCACTTGCTGTCTGTGTGTTTCCTTGGGTGTGCGAGAGCCCAGGTAGGAAACGAATGTGGGTACTCCTCTGAGAAGTTCCTTGTCCCAGTCTCTGGTGTGTAATGTTTTACTGTTTGTCCAAATGGCCCCCAACACTGTGCTCTGTGCGTGTCTGTCTGTGTTTAAGTTGCTGTGCTCTAAGGGCTGGAGCAGTCCTTTACACTGGTGCCATGAAGTCGCTGATATAAGGACAGAACATGAATTCATACTGCCAGTCTGCTGTCCGTGTTGGCGTGTGCAGCTGGACAGATGAAGGGCATGTTTTACCCCAGTGAAGGGTCCCGGTCCCACGTGACAATTGCCTGCCTTGCGCAGTATCAGTGCCCTCTTACTCCACACCCTGAGGTGGGCCAGAAAGAGCATCACAGAGCGCTGCAGCTTTTTAAGATTTTAAACTTGTAATCTTCTCGTTTGAAACCACGGTCCAAGTTGCACCAACTGTTGTGTCTGTAACAAACACTGAGCTTTGCAGCCTGCAGCTCCCCACAGGCAGCTGCCTTCCCCTTGCTGCGTGCCTGTGCGCAGAGCAGGCCAGTGTGCTCTGTCCCAGTGGCCAGCACTGGGGGGACTGGACTTGCTGTGGTGTAGCTGTGAAGCTCCCACTTGCTTTTCTGTCTGGGTTTGCCTGGGATACCCGTTGTGTCTGGGTGGAGCTGCTGGGCTGAGTTGCCTGTATCCTCCTGTGATGCTGGGAGTAGAGGACAGTTCAGACCCTGGTCAACAGGACTGCAGGGAGGTCTTCAGAGTGGGACGCAGGGCTTGGGGAGCAGTGGGTGCAAGGAGGCAAAGTGTCAAGTGCTGCCACAGGCTCTGCACGGTGCAATGCTTTCAGGGGGGCACAGAAGCCCTGTGGTAGGAGCAGACTGCTGCTTCTTTCCAGCTTTTATCTTGGTGATCCTTTGTCATGCCGCCCAGAGGACTTAGAAGAAACTCTGTACTTCTGTTGAGGCCAGAGACATTATGGGAAAGAATATTTTGGGGATTCCTCATCTGCCACTTGGACCTCTCAGCAGGGATGTGCATGGCTCTGGGAGCATGGCTGGCTGCTATGGATTTCAAGCTGTAAGAACAAATAATGGTCACTAGGTATGAGCCACTTAATCCCCTGGTTTATGAGTGGTAGAGCACTTACTTTATATCACCCACATTCTCTCTTCCCTCATTTCCTCACCCATCCCTCAGTATGGTTGTTGGGTTGCTTTCCCAAGCTGGATCACGAAGGCCAGGCTGCTTTAGAGCCTTACTACTGTTTTAAACACAAATTATGCAACAGTGTTCTGTAAATTTGGGTAACAATGGTGTTTGGGATGGTGATTTGTTCTGCAGGGACCTTAATGTATTTCTTGGTCTCTCTGCAAAACCTGGGGTGCTTGGTAAGAAGCTAGCCATGGTTTTACACGTAGCTTGGAATAACGAAGCTGTATCTTGTAACCAATAATCCCTGCTTCCTTCTTGCACTTAAATTAAATTGGACACTCAAATCTCAGGCTAGTCTTTTATTATTTTTCCTTTGTTTGTTTTGGGGTTTGGTTTGGTTTGGTTTGTTTCATTTACTCATGGAGTGCTGGACCAGCCTCATCTCCAGCACTGCTCTGTCCTGTCAGGAATAAGACGGAGTTTATCGTTGGGCAAAACATGTGAGGCAAGTTCTCCAGGAACATCTTGTCACCTGCAGGTACACCCAGTGCTACTGCTTCAGGGCTGTCCTGCACACCCCTAACCCATCCCATGCTCTTCAAAAGAAGCATCTGGAAGAGACATGCTTCAATTAAGCATGAAGTAAGAGTGGAAAAATAAAACTTCACTAGCATGCATTGAAGAATGTGTGGAGTTTGGTGCTGCTCAATTTGGAGGCGTGGACTCCTGCAAGACAGCCCTACTTCAGTTCCTTTGTGGGTCTGAGGTGTGAGGCTGCTAGCACCAGCAGCCAGCCCTTATGGCAAAGAACAGCAGCAACAGGACAAGGCGGAAAGGTGCCAGGGATGCTTGCAGAGGCAAGACATGAAGAGCATGGCACTTGAACAGCAGCATATTACTTAGAGCTGTAGGAGAAGGTCTTTAATCTCTTCAGAAGATTGTGGCACACACCTTATTCTTGTAACCAGTGAGAGGTAGGTGCTGGAGCAACACAAATGCTTGGCAGTAATGGTGACTTTGGTGGGACTGACTCTGTGTCTTGCCCCTGCCCTCAGGGTGGGCTTCTTGCTGGCAAGGGTTCCCTGGTGTCAAGGTCTGGGTTTTCCATCTGCCTCAGGTAAGGAGCTGGGTCTGACAGGGGCGATGTGTCCCATATTTTACTGCCTGCCTGGGTGTTGCTTCTTGGCAAAACCATACGTTGCTGGGTCTCAGTGCCTCAAAAGCCATGTTGGGAACAGCCATGTGCTGTTGGCAGGAGTCTGTCAAATTTAGCAATCTCACAGTGAATCACCAGTTCATCTGGCAGTTTCACTTTGAACACAGCCACCTGCAAAAAGCTCTGAGTTGCTTTTCCCCCTTCCTTAGGGGACAGAAAACTTGTTTTTTTTCCCCAGAATGAATCAATTCAATAGAAGTTCAGAGCTTTGTCTTCCCTAACATGTTGCTCTGGTCAGAGGTATTACAGTGGGAGGGCACTAGAGCATGGGTCAGGGGAAGCTTTGGTGGTGGCCAGCAGCAGGCTTTGGGCGCTGATAGAAACATAGAAATGTCTGGGTTGGAAGGGACCTCTAGAGGTCATCTAGTCCAACACCCCTGCTGAGAGCAGGGACATCCTCAACTAGAGCAGGTTGCTCAGAGCTCTGTCAAGCCCCACCTTGAATGTCTCCAGGGATGGGGCCTCAACCACCTCCCTGGGCATCCTGTTCCAGTGCTCCACCACCCTCATGGTAAAGAACTTCCTCCTTATTTCTAATCTAAGTCCCCTCCTTTCTAATTTAAAACCATTGCCCCTCGACTTTTCACTCCAGGCCTTTGTAAACAGGCCCTCTCCGGTCTTCTTGTAAGCTCCCTTCAGGTACTGGAAGGTGGCTATTAGGTCTCCCTAATATATATGTCTCTGATGATCTGGCATCTGCTGCCCATCTCTGGCCACAGTGTGTCACCCAGTCCTGCTGTCACTTCCAGTCATGCAGCTGCAGATGCTTCCAGCTGGCTCTGCCTGGTCAGCATTTGCTGTGCTGGTTTCTCTGTACCGGTCTGTGTTCACACCCATGTGTCTTACTGGCTGGTTCTGGAGTTGGGTTTCTGGCTTTTATGTTTAGCCACACGAGTGCAAAGTCATTTTACTCAGTGTATGCCAGATCCCTTCTGCCATCCTAGCACAGCCAGCTTCCATCGTGGCCTCCTTACCTGCCACCTTAGCACTGGTTTGACTGAGAAGATGCTTCAGTGGGTGTCAAAGGATTAGCCAGTGGTTTCTGCAAGTCATCATTGCTCCTGGTGTCAGTCCTCACATCTGTTGTAGGTGTAGAGCAGATACAGCTACTGGACCAGATCATGGGTGAAGCCAGCTAAGGCAGCATTAATGAATTGCCTGTGCTAATGAAGGTCATTCAAGGCTCATTCCTTTGCCTGGCCCCCGGCTGGCAGGTTTGGGTGCTCCCACTCTGCTCTCAGAAGAAGCCACTGCTGTGGAGGACATGCAACAGGGATGGGCCAGACACATCCAGAGGTCTCAGGAGAACTCACCACTGCCCTGGCATTACCTTGGCTTGTTGGACCCCAGCCAGCAGCACAACTAGGTGTTGGACACCCTGTGACAGCCCCTGTGCCGTGGCTGTGCTGGTCTAGGCTCTGTCTTCCTCCCCTGTGTATAGTCATCTCCCACACAGGCTGGGCAGGAGATAATCTGAACCCAGTCACCAACGCAGGACTTGGATACAAATTTATTCAGTGCCTCCTGGACTGGAGGCAGCTTCACAGATCCCTTTGGCTTGTGGCTTTCAGGTTTCAGACCTTTTCACCCCATCCAACCCCTCCCCCCTTCTGCCACCAGCAGCTCCTCTGGGCTGGGGGAGGAGGAGGAGATGGTTGTCCAGGGCAAACTAACCCCTCATCTCGCTCTGCTCCTTGGCACCCCAGTTGCTCCCTTCTGCTCATGCCTTGACATCAGTCCCTGTGGGCCCAAAGCTGACGGGCTGGTAGCCCAGCTTGTCGTCCTGCTTGCGGTAGTACATCCGTGTCACCACCGCCAAGATGAAGGTTTGTGGGATCAACAGCTGTATGTTCATCTCTGGAAGAGGAGAAGGGACATTCATCCACCATGCCCATTCCCCGTGCCCTGCCGTGCGGTGGAGGGGCTCAACCAGGAGCATGCGCTGCCACTTCCCCGTCTCCCGCCTTACGCTGCGATCTGGCCTTGGAGGAGAAGGGCGGTGAGCAGGCGATGCTGCCGTTGTTGGCCAGGATGCTGAAGATGGCAGGCTGCAGTGCCGTCAGGAGGAGGAGGATCTGCAACCACCAACACCAGAGGTGCTGGGGACCGTGCCACTGCCAGGCTCCTGCCCTTCGCCTTCCCAGCTCTCCTGCAGCTGGACCTGGCTGTCGCCCACGATGGCTTTTGCCCCACTATCCACCCCCGTGCCGCTTCATCCTGTTTGTGCCAGAGGAGCTCTTCCCCTAGGGGGGAGCTGGGCAGGACTGGGGCTCACCTGGAAGCAGAAGAACTTGGCCTTGATGTTCTGCTCGGTCAGGTGCAGCCGGGCCTGCCGGAAGAGGATGCCCAAAGCCCACAGCCCGAAGAGGGTGGAGGCGCCAACCACAGTGTTGATCCAGAGGGCCACGCTCTCTGCTGAGATCTGGGAGACACACAGAAAACACACCTGGGCTGACAGAGCTGCTGGGCAAGGCAAGGGCTGGTGGAGGCTCCCCCTCCAGGATGTCACGCTGTCCATCTCTGTGCCCTGCCACTTACATCAGCAGGGTTGTAGTTCCCATCAGCGGACAGGACCAGCCCCAGGAAGACAGCAACCGCCCTGAAGAAGGCATACTGGAAAGTCGCCAGCAGCATCAGTTGAAGCTTTCTCCTGGTGCAGTAAGAGAGACCAGTAGCACCCTGAGGTCCCCAAGCCCCTGCTTAGGGACTTTGCTTCCACCACCGTGGAAGGAGGGGGTGAAAGCCCTCCCCAGGGGCAGGGCCTTACCCTGACTCTCCCTCACCTGCTCATGGTGATTCGAGGCAGGCAGGGGCAGCAGCAGCAGCAGGGCCCTGTGCTGACCACCATGGGCACGTCCTTCAGGGTGCTGAGCAGTGCCTCCTTCCCCCCAAAGCCCTCCACCATGACCAACATCAGGAGGTAGAAGCAGACAGCAAAGTACCTGGGGAGCAGGAGGAAGGCAGGTCAGGCCCCATGGGCTCCCCAGTGCCCCTGCCCAGCAGTACGTGGTACTCACGCTGTGGTAGCCATCTCCACCACCATCATGGCACGTGGGATCCACAGCCCAAAGCAGCTGACCACCGACACAACCTGGGAGAGACACAAGATTGGTGCACTGCTGCTCTACCCTCCTGTGGGCTGGCACCCCTTGGGTGGCCCTGGCCCCTGGGGTGATGCCTCACACCACCCTACACCCCAGCTCACTGTAGGGGCTGAGCTGCTCCAGCAGAGGGTCTTCATCTTGATGGGGCAGCGGATCTTGCGGGTGAGGTAGAAAGCCTCTTCCACAAAGATTGCAACAGACAGCAGTGTCATGATGGTGGCGAGGCCCATAATAGTGAGTTGGGCCATGTCCAGCTCTGTGGGGGAGGGGTGAAAAGCCAGTGAGAACCTGACCCCATCCTCTTCTGTCCCCACTGGGGGACAGCATGGCAGGGAGCTGCCACCTGACCCACCAGTCAACAGGTTTGGGAAGCCCCTTGCAACAGCCTCAGCGCATCTGGCCATGCCAGAGCTGGTGCTTCTGCCTGCTGCTCCTATGTCCCATGTCACCTGCCCCAGTGATGGTCCTCTCTGGGCTGCTCCCATCCCCACAGGCAGGGCTCTGGGGCGGGAAGCTGAGCCCTCAGCAGCACCCTGCTGCCTCCCCCTTCCTCAGGGCTCCTCTCTGCCTGCACCCACCACAGCCACCCTACTTCCTTCATCCCTGACCACCTCTTTCATTCCTGTTGCGCTCTTGCCAGTGGCAAGAGGAGGGTCACCCCCCACCCAGTCCCACCACCTACGCTGCAGCAGCTGCCGGGAGGTGGGTGGCAGGGAGAAGCAAGCTGCTGGCACACTGAAGTTCCTGATCAGCATCTCCACCAATGGGCGGGGGAACCTGTGGAGAAGAAGGGGAGTGCTGCACGGGGCTGGCAGGGGCCTGGGGACACCCAGCCTCACAGGGTCCCCTATGGGTCCCCTGGCTGGTTCACCTCACCCTGAAGCACCTCCCTTCCTTTACAGAGGGAATAACCAAAACTCAAAGCTGCAAAGCGACATGGGCATTTCCAGCACCCACCTGGGGTCCTCTGCCAGCTCCATGGTGGGCTCCATCCTGCTCTGCTCCTCCCCGGCTCTGTCTCCAGCAGCTCCAGGGTTCCTCAGCACTGCCTGCCTCCGCTCCCTTCTCTGACTTGCAGGGTCAGAGTCCCCAGGGCAGGGACTGCGGCGAGGCCACCGCGCCTTGTTCCAGTTTAACCAGCAGCCTCCAACACTCCCCTCCCTCTCCAGCCGCCGCGGGCGCCCATTGGCGTGGCCCCACGCCGTCCAGGCCACGCGAGTGCCTCAGCCGCCCGGTTATCGACCCAGGGTGCTGGGAGAGGCGATTGTGACCCACGCCTGCACGTCCCCAAGCCTTGGGGAGCAGGGCTGGGGCGATGCTGCCAACCCCCCCTCTCGGTGCAGCCTGGAGCTGGTGCCCGCGGTGCCATGGACCCATCCTTCTGTCCCCTCAGCAGCGGTGGCCGGGTGGGAGGTGACGCTGCGGGGCCCTGGGAAGCCTGCCAGAACCTGCACATCTCTGCGGGCCACGTGAGGGTAACTCCTCAGTGGCTCAGCTCCCGGCAGCTCCCATGACACTAGAGGGCAGGGTCTGCCCAGCGCTCAGCGCCCCGGCCTCTTGGGACAGAAGCAGAGCCCAGGTCTGGGGAAGGGGACAGTGGGCTGGAGGGGGCACACAGAGTGGGCAGCTGGGGCGTTAGGTGTGGGAGCAGAGTATCCTTGCCCTGTATGGAACACAGCATCCTCACGAGTCCCAGGGGGGCCCATGGCTCCTGGTGTCCTCCCAGCACCCCGAGGAAAATGAGCATTAGTTTTGTACTGGGTCTCCAGGGACCTTCGATCCCCCAGCCTTTGCCTCTGTGACAGTGGGCATCTGCTGAAGCCAGGGGGGCACCAGCACCCCAAAATGGGTCCCCTGCACCCTGCTGTGGGAGCAGGATGCTGCAGTTGTCATGGGAATGGGACACGGGGGTGGGGGGACAAGGCAGGAATGCTCGTGTTGCCAGGGGAGGAGGGCGATGTTGTGGTTGCCTTGGGAACGGAATGGGGGGATTTGTTACTCTGTGGCTGTCATGGGAGCAGGATGCCTTGCAGCCTGCTAGGCCAGGGCTCTGCAGCTGCCCAGCTCACCAGGGAGCTTCTCATCCTGCTTTGTTTCATCACCCTCTGCCTGACCTGGCTGGTCTCCTTCTTGTAAGTCACCCCATGGCCGCGGGCTGAGCCCTATCCCAGGAACATGAGGCAGCAGAGCTGCTGGTTCACACCAGTGTCCTCAAGATGCCAGAGACTGTCACCAGCTCAAACAGCCTGGATCGGTGTCCTCTTCCCCACCACCACTCAGCCGCAGCAGCCCCTGGGGCTGAGCACCCCAAGGCTCTCTGCCCACTCTCTGCCTCTCCCGCAGCAGCTCCAGGTGCTGACCTTGGCCCTGTCCTTCCTGTACCCCCACTATCAGGTGCGGCCATATGGCTCTGCGCTTCGTGCTGCTGGTCCTTGGATCCACCACTATCCTCTTCCTCCTGGCTCTCACCAGCTTGGTCCTGCTCAGCATAATCATCCTGGAGATCTTCCAGCCAGGTGGGGTGACAAGGGAGCAGGGGCTGCTCCATGGAGGGGTGGCCTCTAGAGCTGGGAGGACACCGTCTCCCCATGTCTACTGCAGCAGTGGTCTGGGAAGTCAGGCTGAAGCAGACGCTCTGTAGCACAGCGGGACCACACTGCCAGTGCAGATGCCACAGTGACATCAGGCCACATGTCCTTCACCGCCCCCACTCCAACCACTTCAAGGTGAGGGATGTGGGGGATCCCAGGGGCTCTGCACCTGTCTAAGGTGCTGCACACAGCCAGCCCTACCCACCTCACCCCTCAGCCCCATTAACCAAGCCCTGTACCCCTGTCCCTACACACTGTATACCCCCCCATCCTGCCCTATATACCATGTCCCTGCACCTAACCCGGCACACTCCACCCCATAAACCTCATCTGTAGTTTGCCTGTTCAGCCATATACTGCACCCCATATACACCCATCCCTATACATCACACCTTGCACGGCCACCCCTATGCCCTGCACGCGCTCCACTCCACACCCTACACCTATCCCGGTACATTGCGCCTGGCACACACAGTGACCTGTGTTGCACCCTATGACTCTGTCTGTACAGACGCTGCACACCCAGCCCTGTGCCCTCAGACACCCCTTGCACATGCCTGGCTTGCCCAGGCCAGGGGGGGATGCAGGATATGGCTGGAGCTGAAGCCCAGAGGAGGGGGGCAGCCCCACATATCAGTGCTCTGCCTGAGTTGGTCCCACCACACATGCACACACGTGCATGGGGGGCTCCAGCTTTGCACTACCCTCTTCATCCCCTTCTGGTGCTGGATGAGCTGGTGACATCCAGCAGCACTGACCCACCACCACCTGCACCAAGCCCCCAGCCCTGTCACCGTACCCCAGCCCATCCCAGCCCACTTCAGCCCACCCACATGGAGAAAGGACATGTCCATTGCACTGTCCTGCTGTGGACAGCATGCTGTGGGGCTGGGTGTCACCACCCCAGAGCTGCCTCACAGGGCCATGCAGGGCTCTTGCCCCTGCAGCCCACAACCCTGCGCCCTCCCTGCCCTGGCAGGACCAGGCGTGCCTGTGACTTGCTTGCTCCAACCTGCCCCGGGAGCTCACGGAGATGGTGTGGAGAGGGGAAATCCAGTAGGATGGAGTAGACCAAGGTTCCCTCGACTTCTCTCCTTATTCCAGCTCGTGTCCATACTTGGGTTAGGCCATCCTGTGGCCACCAGGTTCATGGCCACCATTCTACCCCATTTACCCTTCTTCACACAGGCTGCTACCACAACCAAAAGCCGGCAGCATGGGCAGGAGCCAAAGGCAGGTGAGCACCCCCTGGCATAGGCAGGATGGGGGGAACACGCAAGGATCCGGGCAAGCCCCATCAACTTGACCTCAGTCCCAGAGCCCTGAGGAGCTCCAGGGCAGAGCAGCACTAGGCACAGGGAGCCCCTTTCCTGCCCCAAATCCCTTCATCAGAGAACAAAATGGAGGAGCAAGATGGGAGCCACACACTCACTGGCCCAGGGCAGGTGTGGTTTGAAGTGTCATAGCCCCCTCAGCATCAGGGTGGCTGTTCTGCCCTGAGAAGCCGGGGGTGGCGGAGGGGGGGGAGGGAGTGGCAGTGCTGGAAAATCTCCCCATTTGCTCAGTTAGCTTTTTTATTTTCAACAAAACTGTCTGACCATTGAAATCCTGCCCCCTCAAAAAAAGCCAAGCAGACCCTCAGCATGCCTGCATCGCCCACACTGCTGCTTTGTCAGCGTTTCCCAATACTTGGAAAAGCACTGAAAATGCAAGTATTTCCATGGGGTTTTAGACAGTTTTCCACCCGTCTCTAATTCCTTGTGGTTATGGCCAGAGGGGCCAACCTTGGTGGCCACAGCAGGCTCCTAGCCGACCATCACCAGCTTCTACATGGCCAAGACATGGCAGGGAAGGAAAATCCTTGCTCAAAGAACTGGTAGAAGCTTGTAGGAGAGGAGGCCAAACACATTTTTCCACACTCTCTTCTCTCCTACCCAGAACATGGGGCAGCAGTAGATATCGAGGACACCGAGGAGTGAAAAACCTCACACTCAGCTCAGGCTGTGGTCCAGCAAGACAAGCAGACAATAAAAATCTTCACCCAGAGCTTTTGGTGTTCCATGGTCACTGCTGTCCCAGAACACAGTGGGATTGACCCTGCTCAGCAGGATGGAGTGGCCAGGATGCTCCCTTTCACTAGGGACACCCCTCACTCTGCTCTGCCTCTGTGCCAGGCAGGACCAGCACCCCAAGTGCAATGGGTAGGTCCCTGGCACCCACCTTTGGGGAAAGCGACACTCCACGGAGACCTCATCATAGGGATACCCATGCTCTGCATGACCACAGATGACCCTAGTACCCCTGACCCCAATGCTTTAGGGAAGAGGCTGCATCCCCACCCCGACGATGTCTCAGTAGCACCCCACCGAGCTGCTGGAAGCAGAAGCATGGACACAACTCAAGAGAAACAAATAAAACGTGGAGGTCAACCAGACTTGTGAAAGGGACAGGAAAGCCTTTCCCAGGGCGCTGGCCCCATCTGGCCCCCTGCCCCTGGCCCCCGCAAGAATAGCTGGTGAGGAAACCACTGCTGAGAGTTTGGTGGAAGTGGATGGAGCGGCCAGATCCTGCTGGCGGTCACACAAGTCTTCAGCCACCATCCACCTTTACCCACCCGGCCACAACCCACAACTGCCCAGGGTCACAGCCTTGGCTGGACCCCTGCAAATCTTGCATCATCACCTTCCCACAGGGCTAGAGAGGGATCCCAGGCCCCTCGAGCATCCCCCTGCAACGGTCAGCATGGCGTCATGGCAGTGCCCCCAGCCCTGGCCCCAGCACAGCAGGGATGGGTCTGTCTCCCCTCAGCCCCAGGTCTGGAGCCGCCCCACTGATAGGGATGCTGGGAGGCCCTGCCCGTGGCTGGCTCACAGATAAAGCCTTGTGCTCCCCACTGATTGCCCTGGGAGGCAGCCGGTGGGGCGGGAGCCACCGTTCCTGGGAGATACGACTGGGAGGGAGCAGCAAGAGAGGGGGTGCTACTGCAGGGGTGTGAGTCCCCTTCTCCTTGCAGGGAAAGGCTCCATGGGTCCCCTAAGAGCACAGATGGGGTGGCACAAGGTGTGGAACCCCTGTCAGAGCAATAGCCCTCCTCAAATCCTCCCCTTCCCAACAGGGAGCTGTCCCTCTGCCACTGGAAAACACCTCCCAGTGCCCTGCAAATCCACAGGGCTGCATCACAGGCTTGCTATGAGGCAAGGTCAAGGACCTTACCATGCTTCAGTTTCCCCGTCTGTAAAATGGAACAAGAACCCTGAAGAGAGACTTCAGCCTCTCATTGCTCTGATGCCCAGGGACAGAGCCATGCCAGGTGTTATTTATAGCCTGAGCTGGCATTTCAGATGGGGACACACACCCTCAGATCCAGCCAGCTACCTCCAGTCTCTGGAGGTACAAAAGCTTTGGAGGGGCTTGGTGAGGTACAGGTCCTGCTGGCCTTCCTGGGCAGGGAAAAGCCTCCTTCTTCCAGTGTAAGGGGGTAAGGATCATTCCTGCCCAAGACACCAGCCCCAAGCCCCCTGCCCCTCCATGGGCAATGGGACATGTCATTGGGGTGGCCATGGGACAGCGACGGCAGGGCAAGACCGGAGGTGTACAGCACGCTGAGGGTGTCATTCCCAGTGAGGGCTGTGTCATCTTTTCCCCCATGGGTGGGAGTGCAAGGGTGAGCTGGGGATTTTCATTGACCAGAGGAGCACACCACTTCACGGAAAAGCCAGCCCCCAGATGTCTCGTCATCCTCTCCCTCACCCTCTCGGGAGGCAGAAGTAGTGCAGAGGGTTCGTGGGCAAAATCCCCCCATGCCCCGCCCCCACCAGACCCAGCTCTCAGAAACACTGCCCAGCTGTGGGACTAGCTCCTGCTCACAGCCCTGGTGACAACCCCAGGGACACTTCTGCCCCCTCCCCGGGCAAGTCTGAGTGCCACCACAGATGCTGCCTCTCTGACCAGGCTCCCGTGCTGCAGGACCAGACTGAGGAGAGAACTAAGTTGTTGGCACAACCGAGGGCATCACCATGGCCATCCCAGAGCACCCAGAAGGGTCACCCCCCTGGGAACCTGCCTGCTGACCCTTCATGGACCAACTCTGCAATTTATGTCAGCAAAATGCCTCTTCCCAAAACAGCTGAGACTGGTTGGCCCCATATATAGATGGAAAAGCCATACATAATGTATACACACACATCTATGAATATATACATGACTTTATAGCCTATATAGGATCTTAGTGTATATAAATTGCAGTGGGCTGGGATGGGCGTGCCCTCAAGAATGGAACAGTTTGTCCTTATGGGCTTGCTTATCGCCCAAGCCACAGCCTCAATCACACTTGCAAACCAGTGCTCCTGGGGGACTGGTCCTGCTGCTCCTGCCCAAGGGTCCCCCAAGCCCCAAAGGTGACCAAAGGGGATGCCCTTGTTGAACTTCATTAGGTTCCCCTTTGTCCAGCTCTCCAGTCTGTCCAGATCTCACTGGATGGCAGCACAGCCTTCTGGTGTATCAGCCACTCTTCCCCATTCTGTATCATCAGCAAACTTGCTGAGGGTACACTCTGTCCCTTCGTTCAGGTCATTGATGAAGATATTGAATAAGACTGGACCCAGAATTGAACCCTGGGGAACACCAGCTGGATTCTGTGCCTCTGATCATGACCCTCTGAGTTCTATTGTTCAGCCAGTTGTCAACCCATCTCACTGTCCCCTCTTCTAACCCACACTTCCTGAGCTTACCCACAAGGATGCTATGGGAGAAATGTCAAAAGCCTTGCTAAAGTCAAGGTAGACAACATCCACTGCTCTCCCTGCATCCATCCATTCAGTCACACCATTGTAGAAGGCTATCAGATTAGTCAAACATGACTTCCCTTTAATAAATCCATGCTGGCTACTCTTGATAACCTTCTTTTCCTCCATGTGCTTAGAGATGACCTCCAGAATGAGCTGCTCCATCATCTTTTCAGGGATGGAGGTGAGGCTGACTGGTCTGTAATTTCCAGGGTCTTCCTTCTTGCCCTTTTTGAAGACTGGAGTGACACTGGCTTTCCTCTTCTCCCATTCTCCATGACCTTTCCAAAATGATGGAGACTGGTAGAACAACATCAGCCAGCTCCCTCAGCACTCGTGGGTGCATCCCATAGGGGCCCATGGATTTGTGTCTGTTCAGTTTACCCAGTCCTCATCAACCAGTGGAGACTCTTCCTCCCTCCAAACTATCTCTCTTACTTCCAGGGTCTGGGATTCCTGAGGGCTGGTCTTAGCAGTAAAGACTGAAGCAAAGGCAGCATTCAGTAACTCTACCTCCTCTGTGGTCTCTGTCACCAGGGCTCCCACCTCACTCAGAAACAGGCCCACATTTTCCCTATTCTTCTTTTTGCCATTGATGTATCTGAAGCAGCCCTTCTTGTTCTCTTTTACTTCCTTTGCCAGAGTTAATTCCAAGAAGGCCTTGGCCTTCCTTGTTGCTTGCTGTTTGCTTTTCCTCACAGCAGCCCCACGTCCGACAGTGCCACACTTGGCCAAAGCGGAAATGACTGAGCCGTGGGGCTCGGCATGGTGAGGGGCTTTGTCTCCTTCAAAGGGGACGAACAAACAGGCGGTGGTCCCCAACCCGGCTGGGGGGATCCTGCGGAAATACCACAGTCAACACCCGCGGGCGCTGCTTCCTCCCTGCTCTGAAGCTTCAGATGCAAAGAAGGATGTTGCTGCTGTAAGGCAACAGCAGAGTTTCCAGTGGGCATCCCAGTTAAATGCTGTGGGTTTCTCAGAGCAGCCGCCAACCTCTGAATGAAAAGGCACTGTGTCTGAAAAACAGAAGGGCTTTTTTCTGCCACAGCCACCTAAAATATTGCACATCACTGCTGATGTTTGCTTTTTGAGAACGATGAGGTAAAAACACACTTGGAGTGGGCTGTGGGCGTTTGTTTTGGTTGAGAGTTTTATTTTCATACTCATCTGTCTCCTCCAAGAAGCTCACAGGTGAAAAAGCTGAGGCTTTTAAAAAGCCCTGCCTCAGACAGAAAAATATTTTCCCAGAGAGCCAGCAGAGACACGTCGTGTTTGTAGAAGGGAGGTGCTGCTTCCCTCATGGCCCCGAGCCCTCCCGGCTCCACAACACCCACCCACCCGCCTTGGCCACCCCATGGGGACACCTGCAACAGCCGTGGGTCAGTCCCACTCATCAGGGGAAAGCCCTCAGCCCTCAGTGGGGCTTCTTCAGAAGGTCAAGGCTGTCCCCGAGTGATACTGCTTCCTGTCGCAGGTTCGAGGTGGAAAGCGTCCTGAGTGGGAACCAAGAAAAACACCTCCCTTCCCCTCCTGACACCTCCACCAGTGTCAGATCCACATCAGGGTGCCAGGTGAGCACTCCTGCCCTGCCTGCTCCCTCTTGCTTTGGCAGGCAGCAGGCAGAGGGGCAGGAAGGGGAGGACATGCCCAGAGAGGTGGGTGAGCACCTGTGTCGGGTGTACATGCGCATAGGGGCGACGTGTGGATGTACATGTGTGTGTGGCCATATTGGAGACATAGATGTGTGGGTGCCTCTGGTTTTGTCCACCTGTCTGGCACCCATGCCTGCATGTAAAGCACCCTGCAGCACCCAGTGGGGTGCAGGGAGATGAGGCAGAGGGTGGCAGGGGCCCAGCTTCACCAGCTCTTTCTCGCTGACAGCAAAGCAATGCTCAGTCCTGGCCAAGCCTCTCTCCTGGGTCTCTCTTCTTCCCCCAGGTCCCTGCAGAGGGATGAAGAGAAATGAGAGGGTGTTTCACTTCAGGCTCCAAAGGCAAGGAGGAGGAGGAGAGGGAGGGCTGGGGCAGCATCCGTTCCTCTGGAGAGTAGCTTATCACCACAGGCCCCTTTGCCCCTTTTGCATCACGGCGTAATAAATAAAACCTCCAAATTCACACCTGGAGGGAGCCACAAAAGCCGCTGGGACATGCACAGGCAAAGGAAGGTGCTTTCTCCAGAGAGGGGTAATCACGACCAACACAACCCACAACGGCAACGGTGCCCAGGTGAGGAGGGAGATGGCACAGATGCCTACACCAGCACGTCTCAGCAGCCCCCGGGGCAGTTCCTGTGGGCAGACTGAGCTAAGCAGAGCTAAAGGAGAGGATGGTGCTGGAAACAGACCCTGCTGACCCATCCTTTGTGGGCTAAGGATGACTAAAAGTCAGGAGGTAAGAACAAATACCAGTCTGCTCTTCACTGCAGAAGTGGGGGAGGGAGCAGGAATCATAAAATCATAGAACTGTGGGGGTTGGAAATGACTTCTGGAGGACATTGAGAGTCCAACCCCCCCTGCCAGACTAGGATCATCTGCTCTTCTTGCATCTACACATTCAGTCACAAAAGGTTTCCAGCAGCTTGACCGCAGAGTTTTTTTAGCTGCAGGGAAGACTTCGACTTTCAGGCCACATTGATACAAAAATACAAACTGACGGGTTTTTTTCCCCTAGGGTAAAGTGAGCTTTTCCCACTCAGCAGGGGCCCAGCCCTGCTGTGTGTGAATCCCAAAAGATCCCTGCTGAAACAGGGGGACCTGGACCAAGGTTGTGCCGCTACCTAGCCCACCGTGGAGATTTGCCTTTGGCACCCTGTCAGGGACATGGGGGGACAGTGCCTGCTGGGGGTGGGAGGCTGTCACAAGGCAGACCAGAAGGGATAGGAAGGTCAGTAATTTGGCTGAGGCACGTGGTTCTTATTTCCAAGAGCTGGGACAGTGATAGCCCTTCTCCAGGCTTACACCTCCTGGGAGATTTGCCCCTAAAGCACTGGTCTGCTTCACATGCCCCAGGGAAAATGATACCCTGGCTCACATTTTAAATCAACCCTGCCTGTGCCCGGGTGCAGGGGGCTGGCTGCAAACCGTGGCCTGTAGGTTTCAGCTCATCCCCTGGGACCTCACAACAGCCCAAGTGAAAGGCATGAGCCATGAGCCCCAGCAGGGCTGTACCAGGCACCTGAGTGCCCAAAGCATCCCGAGCCCTCTGACTACAGTAGGTGGACCGAGGTCCTCTGGTTTGAGCACCACATCTCACCCTCTGCTCCAGAAATAATCCTACAAGGCACATGGCATCACCTGTGCCCCCTGGCACAAAGCTAGCATATGGGCAGGTGTCACAGCAGCTGCCAACTTAGATAAGGGGCAATTAGCAGGTAGGGAGAAAGCTCCTGCTCTCCCCCCCTCCCCGGCTTCACTAATCCCACCCTGATTAAAGCCCTTCCTTTGCTTTCAGGTATTTTTGTGAGAGATTAATTCACCCTAAAAAAAGTCATTTCCAGCAGGTGGACAAGGCAAAACCTTGCAAAAGGCTCTGGCACCTGTCTGGGAACATTCAATTACCCTGACAATGACTTCAAAAGCAGAAAAGCCACTGATGCCTGAGAGCCCTGCAATCAGAAACCCACAGCAGAGGCACTGCCTTAGGCTGCTGCTCCTCCTGGATGCCTGGGGCCAGCACAGAACCCTCATCCAGCCCTCCTGGGGACACTTTCCCTGTAATGCTGCACAGGTTGCTGGTTTCTTCCATACATTGTTTGGTTTGTTGGTTTGTTTGTTTTTTCCTTCTTTGTCCTTTTTGCTTCTCTTTCGCCAATAAATGCACTTTATGAAAACATAAAGCGGTGGCCAGGTCTAATCTCCTGAGTCAACATGGGGCCTTATCGCAGAGGGTGGTTCCCACCAAGCTGGCTTGGGCTGTCCTTCATCCAAAGGCAGCAGCATGTGCACACACATACTGCAGAGTAAATCAGAGGCAAAACTTTCTGGGGCTTTCCAACCCTGCCCAGGTCCTTTTTGGAGCCGAAGAGCAAGCAGAGAGGTGTCTTGAAGACCCAGTCCTGCTAGAGAGGTATGGCAGGCACATATCCAGCATACAAAGCAGACCCCTCTCACCATGTCTTCATGTCCTTTCATGGCTCCATCTAGGCATTGCCCAGAGCTTGGCTTTCTGAGGCTGTTGGGTAACAGTCACTTTCTTTCCAGCTACAGGGGCTTCTTGAGTGAAACACCACAAATTGCTGACGGTGTTCCTGACTTTCTAGGATTTAAACCACCAAGTCTGGAAGGAAAAAAAACCCCATATTCCTCAGCTGCTGATTCAATAAAAGCGCTTGTGAAATTGCACACTGTGCAAAAATGAGTTGAAATGCCTGCCTGGAGGTGCACTGGAGGAGAGAGAGGGGCTGTAAAGCTGGGCTCCAGATACAGATCAGGGAGGGCTATGACCTGGAGGCAGAGACCCTCAGGGCTGTGTCCCAGCTCTTGTGCTGGTCCTCTCCTCACTGCAGTATTTTCTGCTTTCTACCTCTCAAACCCTCTTCCCCTTTTGCCGACACGGTGCTGGGGCCAGGTCCACGGGTAGCCCAAACAGTACAGGCTTTTTCAGCAGTGCAGAGTGAGATGGACCTTTGATGTGTCCCAGGGTGGCCACGCTGCATCCCTCTGCTTTTCAAAGGCCCGTCCTTGGCTATTGTGCTCACATCCTGAGCTTGTTTGTACACTCGTCCAGGCCCCCAGCCCTGCAGCCCCCCTGCTGCAGTGACAGCCGCCCTGACCGCCAGATAAAAGCAGCCAGGCTCACTGGGCAGAGTTGCTATCAGACCAACGACAAGTGGCACAGTCCCGCAGTGCAGCTGCCAAGATAGCAGGAGCTTTGCCGGGCTGACCCTGAGCCACTGAAGGCTCCAGGTCAACAACAGCTCTTGCTAGATCTCCACCAGCCCCAGCTGCCCGCCGCGGGGCTGCCTGCACACTTCGTCTGTTGATGGGAGTGGTATCAGCCCCATGCATGCCAAGGATTTGTCTTTGTCCTTGTACTGCTGCTCTCCCCCTCGGCTGCAGCTGGGCAGGGCCAGTTGTGTCTTGCCAAAAGACATAACCAATGGGCAAGAAGGATAAGGCCTTACTGTTTGCTAATTGCCTCATCTTCCTGCACCCTCTGAGCAGGATAAAGCAGGGATAACTGCCTGCCCTCCTCCCTGTAGGCAGGCTTGGGTCCTGCAAGGATCTCAGGGAGGTCTTCAAGACTTTGGAGGTTAAAATCCCAGAAAAACCCAGTCTTTGCAACTAAGGAAGCCCAGTTGAAAGTGCCAGGCTGTTTTAACCTCAGTGGGGCAGAGTGTCCAAGGCAGAGGCTCTCTGCTTGGCCTCTGTGCCAACCCCTGGCAAGCAGAGCAGCATTAGTGAGCACCACCATGACCACTTCCCTCCCTGTGTGGTCTCTGTAGTGGGAGAGGCACAGGCAGATGAGCCCGCTCCCTGCAGAGAGGCAAAAAAACTTCCAGAGGTCTCTGAGGAGGGGGCCCACAAGACACCCCAATCTGCACATTCATAAGCACAAGGGACCGCACCATCCTCAGCCTGATGTCTCTACCCCAGGTGCTCAGCACTTTCTGGCTCCTCTCCAGCTGACAGGCAGGAGCACTGGGCCAGCTGTGGACAATGTGGAGAGCCAGGCCGGACCCAGGTGCTTCCCTAGGAAGGATGCAAGCACTGGGACGGGTGTTATTTCAAAGGGAATATGGAGCTGTGTCCAACTCTCAGCATTACCTGCTGTGTTTCCACTCCCTCAAGCGCCTTTCCATGGCTGCACACGGCCCACCCCTTGCCTCCTCCACAACCTCTTTGCTACAGAAGAGGCAGCAGATGCCAGTGCCTGTCGGGATCCCCCTTCCTCCTCACGCTGCACCACAGCATGTGCCGGGACTGTGGCCGAAGAACCAGAGCTCTCAAGCACAGGCATGTGCACCTGGAATGCCAGGAACAAGCAGGATGGGGTGACCTCTTCCAAGGCAGCACACGATGGCTTTTCCTGTGAGGGTCAGATCCAATGATCTCACCCCTCTTTCAGTCAGATCAATTGAGAAATGAAGCACCAAAGGCTAAAAACACAAGATTTTCTAGAGGATGGGGATACTCATGGTGTTGTGAAAGTCTTGGCTATCACACTGCTGGTTGGGGGAGACAGGAGTGGAGAGGGCAGGCTCTCCTGGGAGCCAAGACGGCGAGCCCCAACATGGACTGGGATTTTGCCATGTTTCCAAGATTGCAAAAACCTGGATTTCCCAGCTCCCTTCTGGGACTTGTAACAAATAACTGATTGCACCCTGGTGCAGCTCATGAGTTGAGCAGGGAGCACAACCAATGTATCACTCCAAGCTGCTCCCAGGAAGGCAAGAGCTGGTGATGCCACTTCTCTGAGTGGCTGTGATGCCGAAGAAGCGTCTGACACACAGGTCAAAAGATCAAAGTCTTTCTTTTGTACCCAGGTGTCTGGCCCTGCCTGGCCCCGCACCCCAGGGTACCTCAAAGCCTCTGTTTCACAGAGCACGCAGCCTAGATGAGAACTCTGCCATCCCGTCTCTTGCAACCCTTGGCCTCAGCCCAGCAGCGTGCACCTGGTTGCAGCACCTCCAACCCAGCACGACACTCCAGCACTTGGCTCTGGGGTTCTCCATCCCTTCCAGATTGAAGAGCCACATTAGTCCCAGTATTTCTTGCATAAAAGTGCTCAATGTTGTTTTCGATAAGCTGCTCACAAAGGACAGGGCATCCATTCCAGCCTGTTTATCTCTATGGCTCTTGCTTTTCTTCTGTTTTTTATCTGCCTTCCACAGTGTGGGCAGGACAGCTGGTCACACGAGGGTCACCATGCTGCAAAACTGAAGTGAAACTGTATTTTCTTCCCCACATTTTGGTCTCGTGTTTCATCATTAATCCTGCAGGAGAGACAGTGTCACATCACGGGATATTGCAGAAAGGAATGTGGAGTCATCTGAGTCCGAGTCAGGGGACTCGCAAAGCCCCCCAGGAGTTCAGAGGAAACAGGGACAAGCATCTCCTAACATATCATGGCCAAGCCACAGTGAGGAGGAACGCCCTGATGGGAGCTCAGCTAAAGTGAGGTGTCAGACTATCTCAGCTCCTTACAAATTTTTTTGGCTGAGCTGGGCAGCATGAGCACCTGGGCTCAGCATCACCTGCAGTAGAGGCACCTCTTTGCGAAGAATGCGGGTGCCAGGCCCAAGGGAGGGAGCACAAGCCACTGACAGACAGTAGCCATCCGAGTTCCGCTCCCTGCCTGCAGCCAGCATGAAGTAAAGGACACTCAGCTACTCTCAGGTACCATGCTGCATTTGAAGAGCCCTCATTTTAAGGTATTTCACTGCCAATACTGGCTGTGGTGCAAAAACATCTGAGTTTCTAGGATGTCGGCTCCTCTTTTTCCTGGTTGGTGTAGAGGTGGGCAACTGTTCAGCACACAGTCAAACATACTGTGAGAGGGAACAGAAAACACCTGCAGCAAGGACCTGTCCAGGCAGGTCTGCTAGCTGGGATGGAGACACAGCAGACAGAGCCCATGGCGAGACGTAAATCAGGCTGCCCCTTTCCTGGCTTGCATTTCGACACTGCTCCTGGGAACCTCACAAGGCTGAGATCTGCTGTAGGCGTCCTTCCTCCAGCAGGACCTCAGTGTAGAAACACCATACAGGCCAGTGGCAATCACAGCCCTGCGCCTGGCACAGTGCACCCAGCCAGAGCACACCAGTATTGACGCTGCCAGAAGACAAAGGCTTGGTGGGGGGAGCCCAGGAGGAACATGAAAACCAGAGCAGGGCTGGAGCTGTTTTCCCCAGGTTATAACCTTCCCGAGGAGCCGGCTGCACTCAGACCATTGCGTTGAGAAACGATGGGAGGATCCAGCCTTCAGGACCAATCTAATCTCCTTCTGAACCCTCTCAGACCTTCAGCTTCCACCAAGGCACCTGGCAGCAGCATGTCCCTAAGGGCAGGCACATGCTGAGTGATGGTGGTGCCCCTGCCATGACTGGCATCGCCACACCCAGTCATGGATGAAGCTGGAAAAAGGAGAGCCTCAGCACTGCAGTCTGGCTCAAACCTTCTTCAGCAAACAGAGCTGGTGAGTCCACCAGTACATCCTGCCTGAGAGCTGCTTTACAGAAGGCTTGTCTCCAGACAGCTGCATCAAGTTTCAGATCTAGTTAATCCCCACTTTATCAGCACAGGAATGTATTGCTTTTCACAAAACATAATCCTCTTTGCAATCATGTGTTCTGCCAAACTACAAACTTTCTTCTCCTGTCTTTTCCTGGGAGCAATTTGAGGCAGTAATGCAGGCCTGCCAATTTATATCCTTAGTGAGCAAGGGATGAACAAACACAGCATCGCAGAACATGCACACATCCAAACCTCAAGGAGTTCCCCAGTTCTGGCACACTTTTGGGGATGCCTGGAGCTGAAGGACCAAGTCTAGCAGCTGTGACATCTACTCATGCTGAAGCCCAAACAGACAGGGCAGAGGAAGCTGCAGCCACAGCCAGCACCCGCTCATGACCATGGGCAATTCTAGAGACAGCAAACATCAGCTAGAGGAAGGCGAGACGTTCTGCAGGGTCCACGCAGTCGGGGCCTTTATGAGATTAGCAGTCAGATGAAAAGAAGTGGAGCAAGTATCACAGCCCTGCTATTCCTTGGGAAGCTGTGGCACAGCGAGCCCCTGGCAGGGCAATCTCCCTTCACAGCCCCAGCTGGTGCGTGGCAGAGCTGTGAGCCTTGAACCCAGCACGACACTGACAACTGGAAATAAACTGGCCAAGAGCACAGCTGGTTTATGGGTTCCCTAAATAGCCTCCAGTATATAATTTACTGCTTTCACTGTAAACCCACTGAGCTGCCTCTTACCCATTGCTTCACCTTGTGAAGCCTACTGAAAGCAGATGCATGCTTAAATTTGGTTTCACCAAGACCGCTACGTTCAGACTTCTCCTTCGAGCTCCCGAGAAACAAAACAGGGAACCTCACCGCTCTGCCCTCGCCGGCTTTTAGGGACCGATCTCTGCGCACAGGGGAGCTCCCACCACGGTGCGGGATCGCTCCGCCCGCGGCAGGGAGAGCGCTGGGCTGAGGACCAGCTCATTCAGAGCCGCAGCATCCCCGTGGCACCCG
>JAAGNO010001959.1:9074-19456 GCA_033439905.1 Ceryle rudis
CCAAGCTAAAGAGCCCCAGCTCCCTCAGCCTTTCCTCAGCAGGGAGATGTTCCACTCCATCATCTCTGTGGCTCTGCGCTGGACTCTTTCCAGCAGTTCCCTGTCCTTCTTGAACTGAGAGGCCCAGATCACCTTTGCCAAGCCTATAAATGCCCCAAAAAGGGGCAGAGGTGATGGAAATCATTGCAATTATTGACTTCAATAAAGTTGACTATCAGGGCATAGGACCCTCTTAGTATTTTTTCCCAAGGCGCAGCACTAATGACTGAAAATGCAGAAAATTATCTAGAGATTTTCACATTTTTAAGGTTGTGCTGCATTAATCCAAGATCCATTGAACTCAATAGGCAGTTTTAATTCAATCTATCATTTTTTGGATTGCCATGTTCAAGCAAAGCAAGAATCTACAGCCATGCTACAAACCCTAAAAAAAGTGGTGTTTGTAATGGAACTGCTGACAGATCCTTAACCATAGTGGTGCTAGCAGGAGTCACTATAATATTGTAAATAAGGTGAATAGGCTCTTCTTATCTCATTTCACAGCTGAGCAGTGTATTGCCAGATAAATCAAATCAGGGTAAACGGCTTCATCTAATAAACTGGGTCAACATATAATGTATTTGTTCAGGTTTGCACTTTCATTGATTCTCATTTGATTTAAGAAGAGATATTTCAGTTCGTGTTTCCAACATTTTTAAATATCTCTTTTCACCCTTCTCTAGAGAACAGGCAAGCAAGAGAGAGCCTATGCAAGCCGGTAGCATCACAAAGATGTCAAGTTTTCTGTTTTCTGTAAGTTCTGCTTTCCATTTTTATGCATCTGGCAGAGACTGGGGGTGGGGAACGAGGGAGTTACTATCTCTTATCTGCATTTTCTCAATAATGTTTTAGTGATGTTTGCTAATGTATCATTCATTAACCATCAGCCACTATAAAAAACATAATCTATCTCACAAAGTGGACATTATTATCGCATTAAATCATTTCACAATATACCTGAACGGTTCCACATGAGGGGCCTGGCCTGACTGAGCTCAAATGCCTCGGGGGCAAACTCTTCAGTAGTAATGAGATACGAGGTCTGTCTGTGATGAATATGATATTACTCGTGTCAGTGGCTGTGGACTGCACCCAGAATATTTCTTCTTACAGGGTTTTTTTTCCTTTTTTTTTTCCCTATTGCAAAGGAACTCAGGCAAAGCACTATTAACCCAGTAAATGAAGCTCTAAAGATCACAGAGTGTGCCCATTAGTCGACAAGATTGTGACTAATCCAATTTTTCTTCCAGGGAGCAATTCTAATGCTTCTGTAACATCTGGGGATGGCAGGACCTGCATTGCTGATGAACCTGGGTATTTTTTCTTCTACCTTTTTCTTCATCAAAGAACAATTATTACATTCACTTATTTCACTGCTTCTCCTTCCTCCCCCACCTTTTGCCCCTGACTCCTCCTGCCATGATGCCCTCTTTGAAGATACTTAGAATAATATTCCAGGCTGACAGAAGAACTGGAAAGGGTGAGGACTGTGAGGGAGGCTAAAAAAGAAACCCACTGTGTATTTGTAGGAGTGTGGATAAAAAATGCGCTTGCTCACCACAAGAAAAGGATGAGGTTCTCCCAAAAGAAACTGAAAAAAGACCTAGAACCTTTTATTATCTGTCACCATTAAAGACTCAATGTCTTAAATTGTCCCAGAGTTGGAAGAGGATGTCAGCTTGCTTCTACTTACTCTGGTAAAAGCATTGTGTGTTATTCTTTGAGTGGCAGCATTACACAGCAGGAACAGCAAAATCCTGCTTTTCTGATTTATTTATTGTCATTTATTGGAATTTCTTTCTAATATAAACTGCCACTTAGGACAGGCTTGAGCAATTTCATTTAGATGGAACCTCAAAAAATGTTTTACGATGGTAAAAAAAATCTATCAAATGCTGATGGCTAACAATATGTTGATTTTACAGATTGATTTTTCTGTGTTCAGAAGCAAATTGCACCTTTACCTGTTCAAAGATGCAAAAGATGCTAACTACCAGTAGAGTTCTGCTCTTATGGGTAGGGAATAATGCAATCAGGTAGAGGAAGAATGGATTAAATCCAGTGTACTGTAACTTTATTTGCAGTGCTACAATGTGGGAAGCTCAGGGATAGAAAATAAGTCAGGGAATTCTGCATCTGGTTACTTAAATCTTTGCATGAAGGGCGTTACTGTTGTTCTCACAAATCAGCTGCAAGCCTATGAAATTCGGTAGTGGTTGTACTGGAGTTTCATGATTAAACTCTCTTGTATATCTCTCATGCAAGGCTATTTTATTGGGTTCCATACTGAGAATTAAAGTTTGTCTGATATTCAGAACGTCTGAGCTGTAACTGTCCCTCTCTCAACAGCTGCTATTTATTTTTTATTACTTTATTACAGTGCTCGCACTCGGGGCAGCATCTCTGCCGAAAATAGTGGTTAGTTAACATATCACAAGTAGTCTGGGTTCTGGAAGCAGGAACACCTTCTCCACAACATATTTGTGTTTCTGCTTCTAACTGAAACCAGAATACATGGACAGGAAAGAAAGAGATGTAGTTTTAAACTATAACTTTTCTTCTTTTCTAGAACGCAAGGATATAGTGAGGATTCTGTTAGGTGTCTGCAAGAATTCTGCAGTGGCTCGAGTTTGTTAGGAAATAAATCTGGAGAATGTCAGTAGGTGACTTCAGAGCTGGTGCTATTCAAGATGAGCAAGAGTAATAAAACAAGTGATAGACTGAGACCAAAATTTGCTAATGTTTGTAACAGTGTAAATGTAGCAAGCAGGAAGGAAAAAAGTAAGAGATTTGAAGGCATTTTAACCACGTAGGTGCCTGGGCAATCATTAAGTAGAAATACATGTTAATTTAGAGAAATAGAATGAAGTCAGGGATGCTGTGAACCAGATACGGGAGTTTTTCTTACGTAGAACAGTCACATGAGGTAGTGATAAAGGAAAGGATCAGGGCAAGAAGTATCTTTGATGCTATCAGTCCAGCTGAAATACTCAAACCTGGCGATCCAGACAGTGGCCTTTCATCAAGAGGAAATGGAGAGAAAAGCAGCACAAAGAGGAAATGGCATTTCTGCCTTAAAGAAGCTGTAGTTTAGTTTCACAGGGAACAATCACATTTAATTTGGGGCACTATTTATCATTCAACAGGAAAGCAAAGGATGAACCACACAGCGGTTTGTCATGCGGTTAAGAGAGAATGTAGTAAAAATATGCATTTTTGGTACAAATCCTTCTGTCTCAGCCTGAGTAAATGAGATATATTTTGAACTCTACCTGTGTAGACTGAAATATCTCTGTTTCTCTGGTTTGAGCTTTAAGAGAGGTGCTGGCGAGATGCGTAAATTGCGTATAATAAATACTAATAGCTGGAGTTATCGAATGAAACCCTGTCCACTGCAAGTCAGTAACAAAACCACCGAGCCAAGTTTTTATACGCAGCTTCATTCTGGCATTTGTAAATGTGTCCATCCAATTCTGTTGCTCTTTCACTGATACAAGTAATAAAGAATTCACCCAGCGATGTCAGGAGATGATGTGTAAAGTCACACACCACTTCCCACACCAGATTAGCCAGGAACTGGGCCAAATGTGTCTTCCATGCTTTCCCTGACAGGCATATGCATGGAGTATTAAAAAGGAGTCTGCAGGACAGCAAACACTTGGGCTTGTGACTGAAGTGATTAAGTAGGCAGGTGTTTGTTGGATTAGGCCTTTAAAGCGGATCTTGCCTAACAGCCATAACTGCTGTGGATGTAAGTCATGAATCAAATGGAATTAGTCAATGTATGATAATGTTCCAATGCTGGGTGAAGACAGGTCCTTCTTTTTGCTTTTTGAGTCAATCGCAAACACCATAAATCTTAATGTCAACTTTTGCTATTATTGTCTCAGCAATTTAATATTAGTTTCTTCTCTTTTTTTTCCCCATTTCTGTTTGTTTGTGGTTTTTGGTGGGTTGTTTTGTTTTGTTTTGGTTTGGTTTTGGTTTTTTTTGTTGGTTTGTTTTGTTTTTGTTTTATTTTATTATTTTTCAGAAGCCACCTTTGACTTTCTTCTGAATAGCCAAATCTGGTAAGCTGTCAGCTGGCCTCTCTGAAACTGCAGCAAAACTGCTGTTGACTTCAATAATATCAGGTTTTCACTCACAGTTTGAACTGACATGCAAATCCAAATTCAGCTCCAAGATGACAGCAGAAGGATTTTTTCAGCCTCCAGATTGCTAAGCTGCCTGAAGGGTGCTACTTGCTCACATAGAACACGTCTGCAGAAATGTTTGAGCATCCCTGTGCTTCACTGTGCCTGGGTAACTCCTCCAGTGATGGAATCTGAGGATAGCCTGCACAAAATGTTTTTTGCAATAAAAAAAAAGCAAAACACTGCCTTGAATGGTGTTTTGGTAGAGGGTTGGCAAAAATTGCCCGATGGTACAACACAGTAATTGTGATTTTTTCCTCTGATGTTTATTGCCATACTTGATCACTGATACGTGATACGTTTTTGCTATATCAAAAACAACGGAGTTCCCTCTCTTAGATTCCAAGAGAACGGTGGCAACTTACTCTAATATTGACTCCAAAGTCATTTTAATGTAAGATTTACATTTCCAACTCTTGAATTATATTCCTGACAGTTAAATTAGCAGCAAAATCCAGCCACTGCAGGGTCCTGAACAGAACCTAAGGAGTGACTGAACTGCTAGTTCTGTTTAGATGGTGAACTTGTAGATACTGAACCCTCCTTGTCATTAATTTCTTACTGAAGAATGTTATTTTACTGCTTCTAAAAAAGCCTTGGCTATTTGGGCATAAACTGTGTCCTAGGTATTTAGATACAAGAGTATTCCTGAAGGAGAAAGGTACTTCACTTTTGTTAGTGGCAGTGAAAGTCGGAATAGAAGGCACAGGACAGCAGGTGGAAGGGAACGTTTATGAAGGGCATTATCCTGATTTACAAGCGAGAGGATTTTCAGGTGTTCTGGCCACCAGCGTAAAGCAACAATCCATTTGGAAATGGCCAGGAAGGAAGAGATGGCAGGTTGGCAAGACGAAAATGGGTAAACTTAGGGGATGCAGTTGTGCAGATCTAAAGGGAGCCTCACCTCTTTGTTCAGGAATAACTAGAGATCTGTCGGTGTCATCTCAGAAGATGATTGAATGAAGTTTGTGCCTGATTCTGACAGGACTAATGGGAAAAGAGGTGAGCAACATATTTTTAAATGATAGCACAGTAAGCGGAAGTGGACCTGCTCGTGTAGTAATGCTCTATTAATTAAGATCATCAGGAGGCATTAGGAAGGAGAAGTGGAAGAGCCGGAAATGTTTAAAAAAATTATTCAAGATATTATTGATGAGCTCTATTTCTAGGACTGAAGCTAGTCTCAAAATAAATGATGGGGACCGATGCTGCATAATGGGTCAATTTACAAATAGAAATGAAAGAAATGTTTATAATTTTGACCTTAGTGACTCCAGTAAGATCAGTTCCTGTACTGGTTTAATATTGTTTCACAGTTTGTGCTGTTAAATCAAAAGGTTATCTATAATACATCTGGTGCTATTAATGCAAAGGATCAGGGGTATTCAACAGACATTTATTCATTATTAATATAGATAATAAAGGATCATTTATGAGGCTACAGATGAGATTTTTATCATCAAAAGCTTAAAAAGGGAAATTTATTTTTGCTCCAGGACAGAGATGAAAAGAGTCAGTAATGGGAAATGTAAGAGTCAACACAAAACTGTCAAATTCATTCTTTTCCTGAAGACAGCCAGGACTTGATAGCAACTGATTAAAACCAAAATAAAATTAAATGTTTTTGCTGTAAAACCTCTTTATTGACAGGGAGGGGCTTTCAGTGGCAGTGTGGTTTACTCTGGTTTGGTCCTTTAGCAAGACACTTGTCGCTGCTTTTCCCTCACGCAGATGCACTTTCCAATGCTGCATAAGAAGACCTAGAGTGGGAGAATGTGTCATTGTCTCAAGAGTTTCTGGGAGCTGTTTGAAATTGAACTTGTCAAGAGTGAAAGTCAAATCTAGGGAATCTTCATTGTTAGGTGCAGACATCAAAGCTGTATGTTTTGTGTTTTAGGAATGTAATTCTGTGCCAGATGACGGTAAAACTGCAGTTAGTAGCAGAAGGATGTGTGCACCTGAAATGGTGGTAACAACAAGAGGAAGGTAATTGATTTTTTTGCTGTTTTGTAGTATTTACAGAGGGAGAACAATCCCCTAGTGCTACTGAGGATGCTTATAAAGTGGCAGACCTTGATTTCTTAAGTATCACAGGACCCATAATAGTTGTGTAGACTGTCCCTGCTTTCCCAGGACTGCAGTTGCCTGGTAAAGTGTTGCCTGTACGAATGGTGAATACCAGGATATTCAGAGTTAAGGCTAAAACTCTCTCCTCGCTTCACCTATCAGTCTTATCTAGGGCAGTTGCTTGAATCAGCTTCTAGGGTTCTCAGAACATTCAATTATCTTGTTTCCCATATGATCTGCAATACCCAAGGGTGGATTTGGAATTTGATGAAGTTGTTTCTGATCTGAGGGTATGGACTGACCAGTCTGCTGGAGATGACCTCAAATCCTCACTAGGAACAGTGGCAGTAGTACAACAGAAATAGATGCATTGGAAAATTAATTTCATTACTTAGATACGTTGTCTAGAGTTTGGCTACAATTCTGAAAATCCTCATTTGCAGTCCCTTTTCCCCTTATTTTCTTTGGCCTCTTTCATGTCAGAAAAAGAGCTCAAGTTCCCTTTGCTATTCGTGGCATCTTGCACAAATTGTGTAGCTTTTTCTCAGTCAAGCAGATGAAACCAGGCAGGCAATACAGAAATGAGCTAAGAGCAAATTTGAGTTGTATGATCTCAAGGTTGGGTTTTTTTTTTTAAAGTTTCTACCTTTTTCACCAGGATATCATTAAAAAAAATAGTCTAACAACCTGGAAAAAACCCTCCTTTTTGAAACTTGATCCAACAGAGAAAAACCAACAGGGTCATGTCCAGATGTGAAAAATTGGATCCCTTTTCCCTTCTCTACAAACCAAATAGGGTTTGAATGTTTTGTATTTGAAGATGTGAATAACACTTGAATATAATGTAAATATTTTATAAGCAAACAAATTAATTTTCTGTGAAGGTGGAGAATGGTGAATGGTCCCTGGATGGGCTTGAGAACTCAGTTTCTTCATCCCATGTCAGAATTCATTGTAAAATGATGTACCACAGGGGGTGAATGAGAAACGGAGCAGAACACGCTGGGAATTTCTGTGTCAAACTTTCTTTCTTTTAGTTGCCATTCCAGCCTCCAAGTCAAGCATGATGACAGGTAAGCCCTGACTAATCCAGCTGAGTGTAATACACTCCCTTTCCAGCTGTGCATTTCAACTTTCTACAGACATTGCTGTTATCAGAACGAGTTAGCAGGATTTAATGTGCATGTGCCTCACTCAGCTGCTTTCCCACAATGTCCACTGATCTAAATTACTGGACTTTGTGGGAAAGCAGCTCTGGGTGGCCATTCTTCTGGCTCTGATGTGGGACCTGATAGCTCTGATGTAGGAAGCAGCTGGGTGTAGCAACATCCTCGATTCCTCTAGCTGCCTGCTAAGTTATGTAGTTGAGGACATCCCAGGCAACATGAGCCTGAGTCCCATCACTCAGGTTGACCACAATATCTGGACAGGCTTCTCTTGAAACCAGTGGGAAGAACAGCCTACACAGAACCACATATGTGGTTTGGACAACAGTAATGATAATAAACAACAAGAAAACACCAACAAACCAAGTAACCTTTCAGAGGCTAAGTTTGCTCTTTAGATGGATTTTTAGACCTTACTTAACTTCCTTGTAAAACCTTGTTAGTTTGTGCTTCCTTTAACAGGAGAAAAAGACTGTAAATAAACTTTTGGCTCCAGGAGAGCACCTGTATTGCAGATGAGATTTAACTTTGGTTATCCATCAGAGTTTATATTGAAAAGGGAGCATTTTGAATAACAAATTAATTTAGACAATTTATCAAATTTTAGATATCCCTTCTCCTTTCTCTCCTGGTGTCTCTAACAGGAACAGGTTAATATCTTACGTAAAGTCACTGTTAGTGCAGAATATTCTGCCAATGAACAGCTACACATCTAACTAAAGAAATCACCTTAGCAACATCCCTAGTCACTCCTGGATGCTGATGGAGACCTGTGAACATGCACTGATGACCTTCAACTTGCAGAAGACTTAAGAGGGCACCAGAAAGATAAGGAAGCAAAGCAGCTGGTAAGTTTGAGAACAACGTGGGCTATTTTTTTCAGCTGGGCAATGCCTTTCATTTCAATCAAAAAAGATTCAATCCTATGTGACATGCAATACCAATGCCAAGGTGTTTTCTATCAGAGGAGCTTCTTAAAATTCATGAGAAGTAATCAGAAAGACTTTAGATGTGTAGAAAGTGAGGAGAAAGTGATTGATATATTAGACAAATACATACCTGCCCAAGTCATTAACATGAGGGAGGGAGGAAGGATACCATGGTTAATGCACAGAGAAAATGCAGTATATAGAAATATCTCTGAAAGCATTCAGCTAATTAAAGGCCTGAAACGGGAAAGTATTACTCACATGAGTAGTCAAAATGGTAATCAAACCACCACTGTAAGGACAACTCATGAGTAAAGGTTTGCTGTCAAAGCCTGACTGAAGTCAATGTGTGAAAAGCTCGCACCGATGATTAAATCCTGTGCTTGTTAAAATGTAATAATTCCTGTGACAAGGAAGAGATTTGATTAGTGTGCTTGGACAGGAAGGCATTATTATGGAGGAGTGATTTATGGTATAAAGCAGCACAAAATATTCAGGGTTTTTTTGTACATGTTTGAACAGAATCCAAGGGTATTATCTTTCTCAAAGTGTGGCCATGTGCAATTATAAGCATTCATTAATTTTACTGAAGTGCATAGATACCTCGATTGGATTTTCATCAAAAAATACTTTTTTCACTTGCAAATGTTGGAGGTTTGGTGGATTTTTTAAACATGCTAAAGAGCAAAAAATCTTTGCTCTTGAATAAGAGATTCCATGCAGGTAGGAGGCATAAGATCTATGTCAGAATCATTCCTTGTGCTGCAGATTGTAAAGAATAATAGCACCTGTTACCTGAGTCTGCACTTCATGAAATACCAACTGTAGTCCACTGACATCACTGGGAACCTTTCTACTGATGTGGTGGACTTTGGACCAAGCCAATAGATCTGTTCACTCTTCCCGGAATACTTTTCTTCTACCGGTCTTCCCACTACAAAAAAAAAAGACATTGATATTCTGGCATGTGTCCAATTGAGGGCCAACAAGATGGTTGGAGGTGGGAGAACATGATATATAAGAAGTGGCTGAGGAAAGTGGGTCATTTCTCTGGGAAAGAGGAGGGTTTGGGGAAGATCTTATTGCTGTCTTCTACCACCTGAGAGAGCATAAGAACAGCGGGAGCCAGTCTCTTTTCAAAGGCTCATACTGAAAGGATGCTGGGCAATGAGCCCAGGCTGCAATAAGAAAAAAATCTGATTAAATTTTAGGAAACAAATGTTCCCAATGAGAGCAGTCAAATATTGAAGCGTGTTGCACAGGGGCTGCGCACTCTCCATCCTTGAAGATATTCCAAACTTGCCAGGCCAAGGCTCTGAGCAACTAGTTGGATCAGCTTTATTCTGGGGTATAACCAGAGGTCCCTTCCAATCTAAATTATTCTACAGTTCTAAGTACTTTTCATCTCACAAGCAGAGATTTCCTACAACTGAAATTTCCACACCCCTTCCATATATTATCATGCATTGAAATAACAACAGATGTTCATCTGGGGGGGTTTCACTACATTTGAGTTCTGTTTAACTATTCTTTACTGTATTTTTTTTCTCAATGGTAGCTGGTGTTGTAATTAAGTGTTGCTGTTCATCTTGTACTGTGCCATAAGCAATAAAGTTTTCAAAGGATAAATTACCGGGACTATAAGATTCTCATTTCTAACTTGTGTATTTTTCTTTGTGCAACAAAAGCGATTCAAACAAAGCGTGTGCTGTACGTACGAGGGCAAGTGATGTGTTATGCAAAATGAAGCAATGCTAAAAGTTAAGGTTATGGAGGGAGGTGCTCTGGAGTTAAAAATAGTAAAATCAATGTGGCTTCTACAGAGTAAAAATTAAGACCCCAGTCAGGTTCATCTGAAAAGAAATTCAGTGTAGGTACATGTCACTGGCATACAGGGGAAAAACATCCCTTATTTGTATATAAAATGATGTTCTCTATGCTGCTTATTACCTCTCAGGTACCAGATATCATGACAACAAAATCAGTAC
>JAAGNO010001959.1:37642-63934 GCA_033439905.1 Ceryle rudis
TTTTTTCTATTTATATATTCATTTATTTCCTTGGAGAGCATCTCTCACCTTTCACTGCTGGAGCAGAGGGCAGATGGAGGACCAGGGTACCAACCCTGGGTAAAACCTTCTCCCTGTGCTCACCCAGGAGCTGCAGGAGGGCAGTGGGGTCCTCGCTGCTGCCCCAGACCCAGCAGCTGGCCAGGATGGAGGCCACGGAGCAGAAATTCTACCCTTGTGCTGGCAGACAGTGCCTGCCTCCACGGCCAGGGAAGGAGATCCCCTCTGAGCCAGACTTCCCCAAAGGGGGAAAGGGAACATCTCCAGGAGGCTCCTCCAGGCTTCAAAGCCTGAGCAAAGCAGGCACATTTCCTCTTTTTCACAAGCCTGCAATTTAAATCCCTTCCTAGGGCAGCGCACAGATGGAGGGGATGTCTCTCCTCCTCCTCCTCCACTGGTCCCCAAGGAAGAAGCCCAAACAGCTTCCAAAATGAGATGTCGCCATGCCCAGAGACACACCACCTCGATCGAACCTCCCCCTCTCCCCGCAGAGGCTTCACTGGCAGGCACCACACCAAGCAGAGCCAAAACCCCCCAAAAAATCAATGTATTACTAAAGCCGGGGAAGCGACGGGCTGATTACAGCACTGCTCCATCACAGGGATGTGCTGGCAAGAACAAGCCTGTGCTAATTGTCCTGGCAGCTCCTCTGCTTCCCTTATGATCCCCGACACGCTCCAGGAAGGCTCGACAGGCTCTCTGCTCCCACTGCCGCTGGGTTATCACCCCTTGGCCAGGAAAACAGCCACACGGCCCTGCAGAGCCAAAACACTCCCTGTAGACTTGAAATATTCCCTGTGAGCATCAGCACCTTGCCCAGCACAGGCTCTGCCTCCCCCTGCACCCCTCTACCCCAGAGACCACTCTCTCCCCCACAGCCTCATCCCACCAGGGGATGCAGCCCCCATCGACCCCCTGAGCCCCACCAACACAAACTCAAACCCAATACCAGCTTATTAGACATAGACAAGGCGAGTGCGTGGAAGATGCATCCAGGGCAGGGGACATCAGGAGCTGCAGCAGGGAAGCAGGAGAGGGGACAGCTCTGTAGGGTCAACAGCAGCCGATGATTAATTCAGCACTTCCAGCATCGCCTGAACAAGCGGGTGGCAGGATGGCACTGAAATGTGGTAATCAAGCACGGACCAAAAAAATCCAGCAAACCTTGGGGAGAAGGGGCAATTGCAGCCCATCCTCACAATTCACTGCAGTGATCTCGGCTGCAGCTGGAGCTCAGGCAGAGCAGAGGGAATTCCCTCTGCTGACTGAGGGCCAGGAGAAACCTCAGAAGAACAAGCTGTTAGTGAGGAGCTAAGACACAAACAAGCTAAACAAATCAGCTCTATCTCCATCCGAGACACACGACCAGTTTCCATCCCAGCATCCTTCCCATGGCCCATTCCCACCCATCCACTGACACCCAGCTGAGGGATGATCGCAGGAGGGGTTTGAGAGCCAGGGAAATCAGGACTCTGGGCAGGAGAGATGTGCTGGAGCAAGCCCTGCAGTGGTGGAGCATCCCACCCCATGACACAGCACAGCCTCTGTGGCTGCCAGACCCACAGTCATTACCAAAACTTCCAGGAAGGCGAGCACACACACAGGCATGTGAAAGCACCTTTCCACCTGCCCCCTCCCACCAAGCAGGGAAGCGCGTCCACCACACCAAGGCAAACATCTTCCAAGGCCTTTAGAGAAGCTCAAACTCTCAGTTTTGCCCATTTGCACTCTACAAATGGGCAGCCTGGGGCTTAGGAGAGGAAAAGGAGAGAGATAGAGCAGATGCAGTCTGATTCCTGGCTGCACTGGCTCCAGGATGAGACGAAAGTCCCAGGCTCCCAGTCACATCTGCTGCAGCTGGGTCCTTCTCATTCCCAGCCCAGGATTTTAATGGCAGAAGGGTACAAGCTCAAAGCCCCGGAAGAAACCTGGCCAAGCCTTACAAAAAGCTCAGAGGACAAATCCAAGGACAAACCCAGCACCGTTTTTAACCCTATGGATTGAGATAGGGCAGAAGAGCTGGAAGTACCAGTATCACTGCTTCTGAAGGGTGTAAACAGCTTAACACCAGTTAAAGCACTGTTGAGGAGCCACTGACAGGTCCCTGCACCTTCTCCCTTCCCCTCCACTGGCACCACTGTCCTGCCCTGACCTGGATACACTGGCTGGAGGGTTCCCAGGAGCTTCTCAGGGCAACGCCTGAGTTGCAGTGATACAAAGGATAACCGAGGCAATAATCTCCTTTGGGCAAACCTTTCTCCAAGTGCCAGCAGGAGCCGTGCCCAAGTTCCTTCCACTTAACGGTTTGCATTAGCCAATACTGGGTGTAATTTTCCATGCAAAGCTTTGCTGAAGAAACACAGTTTTGGGGCAACTCAAACAACGCGCAAAATTTTGTGTATGTTTTCCTACCTGGCTTCAAGTTGGGGAAAAAAAATTATTAAAGAAATTATGTTTACAAAGTCTGAATATGATGATGATTTTCCAACTGGTCCGCTTCAGTGTTTCACTGAGAAACAGAGCCAACGTTTCCATTCTAAAAAAGATCAACATAAAATACAACATTTTGTTGCAGGTTAAGTACTTAATTAGACAGGAACCATCTTACATGCTTCGGATTTTCATGTCTACAATAAAAATAGGAAAAAAGGTGGTTTTCCATGTAAGCAGTGCAGAGCTTTCACAATGGGGATGAGTCTTAAGAAAGTAATTTTGAAGGTGAGGAAACAGAGGTCAAGGCCACCCTAGTCCCCTGCCTTTTCCCCCATACGGAAGAGGTTGCTCCTGCCCATGATATACGGGAAAGGAGCACCCAGTTCATGACTGCAGCAGGTGATGCTCAAGGAGACCATCTCTGGGAGATGCTCGAGCCACGAGCTGTGCCCATGCTGGTCGCCTGACTCAGTTCTTGAAGTGCCTACAAGTAACGCTCATCTGCACGAACTGAAATATCTTGATGCCTCGTCAAAATACCGCAGTGACTAAAAGTGACTAAAAGCTGTCACGGGCACAGGGTTTATGCAGAATGACTGGGTGCAGAAGATTGCTCTCCCCAGGGCTGAGGGATCACAGGGAGAGGGATCTGGAGCAGGCTGGGGGGCTACGGAAAGGCTTCCTCCCTGGTGCCTGCCCATGTGCTTGGTCTAATTGCTTCCTGCAGCAAATCCATGGCCTGGAACTCACGAGTTAGCTTCTCGCTAGGAGGAGGAGGAGGAGGAGGGAGAAAGAGGCACAAAGATAAGGTGGCGATGGTGCTCAGCACACCCTGCTGTAGAGCTGAGCTCTGCTGTGACACCTGCGTAGACATGGTGGGAGACGCCACCCCAAAATACCTTCCAGCTTCACACTGCCAAACAGACGCAGCCCAAAACAAGGCAAGACCAGCTTAAAAGCAGGACCCATCCCACACACTCCATCCCAAACCCTGCACTGATCTCATACATGATATCCTAAACATGCCACATCCCACTGCCTGCTTCTGCTGCCCAAAAAAACAAAGGTAGACACGGAAGGAAGATATACAACCCCAATAACCAGACAGGGTCTCCACAGCAGAATTTGTGTGATAGAAGTTAGATAAAATATCTCAAGCCCTCAGAAAGACCACAAAAAACACATGTTTTTTGTAAAAGTTAAGGTGCATCCTGTGGAATCTGCTTGCAGGGATGGCACAGCCCCCCTAATTTCCCCTCCCCAGGTGAGTACAAGAGAAGGTGACAATGAAGACAGCAGTGACACTGCAGGAGATGCTGGAGGAGCTGCATCACACACTGACAGCCACTTAGCAAGGGAAGGGCCAGGTCTGTGCCCGCATCCCTCTCCCCTGCAACACTCTCCCCCACTCCTGGCCTCCAGGTTGCTGCTGGGGGTAACCCAGTTTTGTGCTCCACACCATCCTGGTGTTCCCACAGGGAACAGCCCAGTCCAGCCTCCCTTCCAGGCAGGGAAAGCCAAGGAGGAGGGGGAGGCATGGCTGGCAGCAAGGGCTGCTGCCCACCTGCCCAACAGGCAGGGCACAGGCAGTGCTCCTGAGCTTCCCAGGAGTTTGGGGCATTGCACCAGTTTGGTGCTATCAGCTTCAGCGACAGCGTGTTGGTGTCTCCTTGCAGAGACTGGGAGAGCAGATAGAGGTGTGAATGGAGCTGGCTACCTGGCAGTGGCAGGAAAGGGGACAGAAGGGGACACAGCACCACTGGATGGAGCAGACGTCGGCCAGGGATGCTCAATGTGCTCCCAGCATTTGCAGAGCCTTTCGGGGATCCCAAAGCGCTGCGAATCCAGCAACAAGACTTTTACTTCCCAAGGATCAATAGACAAGCTTGCCAGGGTGCAGAGTTATGTGAGAGTGCAGGAGAGGACCCGTGGGGCTGGGGGATGCAGCCACCCAAGGGTGGGTGCTGAGGACCCATAGAGGAAACCACCCCGACACTGCCACCCTACAGTGCCACTGACGGGGATCCAGCCAGTGCCCTCCACCCGATGTGACTCAAAGCGTGAGTCTATTAAACACTAAACACCCCATTTAATTAGCATCAGGCTTCAACAGCAGCTGACAAAAGCCAGGAAGCTCAGAGACCGGGAGGCACCTCATCCGTGATGCCTCAAAGAGGCTCTGGCACAGCCTCAAGGGCCTGACTCTGACCCACATGGCTCCTCCTGGGACAACAGCACAGACGGTGTGGTGCCACCGGAGCCAAACCACAACAAAGGGAGAGCGGGGACAAAACTGCTGCCGTTTTCTAGTGCCTGTCACTGGTGTCACAACTTGGCATTTAAAATGGATTTATTCCATTCATTCATTCTGGCAGAATATGCCCTGGAGGGTGCTGGGTCCCCGCTGCCCCAGGAGCTACTCGGTGTCAGAGAGAAATCAGGCAGAGAGACTCCAGCAGCCGCAGAGGCTCCATTCATCCATCTCTTCCAAATCTCATCTTTGCTGAGAAGGCTGGGAATGAGGTTATTTTGAGCCCATCAGGTGGAAATTGTCACTCTGAGGGCCTGTGTCCTTCAGGGATCCCTGCCAAGAGGCCAGGCATTTTCAGTGCAGGTGACCTGATCTCCATCAGCAGCCACTGGGCCAGGACAGTGGGAAACACCTGGTAATTCCCTATCTTTTCCTCTCTGAAACCTTTCTTAAACCAAATCCAGACCTGGCGGCAAGGTGAGCCCTGCTCCCACAGCCGGACCCAGTCCCACACACCACTACGTTCTGGCATAGCCCCAGCCAGAACATTTGGCCACTTCAGAATCACAGAATCACAGAATGTTAAGGTTGGAAAGAAGCCTTAAGCCAAATCATTTCTAACATTTCCGATCTCCCCAAAAGCTTAATGAAAAATGCACCAAAACCTTCACGTTCCCAACCTCCTGCACATCACACAAGCCTCACTCACTTTGGCTTAGGAAAAGCAACAAAGACAATATCTGGCAACCTTAAATATCCTTGGAGTTGTTCGGTCCCAGCCCATTTGATCCCCTCCTCACAGGGAACCCATGGCCAGCACTGCTTGCTGCAGAACTGTCAGCGGGGACCAATCCACAGCCAGTTTAAAAGTCACAGAGGGTCCTGATACTCAGCCACTCCCCATCTTGGCATATAATTATGGATCTGAGGTACAAAATTCACCCGCAAGCCTGACCAGGCAGGAAAAAGGACACGGTACAAAGCCAGCCCTTTGGTTTGGCACACCACAAACATGATGGTCATTCCTAAGATCCAGCTCTAGACTCAAATCTCAGATTTTTTTTTCCTTTTTTTGCCCCCTTCTCTGGATGTGACTCATCTTTAGACAGCATCTTCAGCCAGCAACACTGCTCCCGATGAGCTGCTATTGATTTACTCCATGTGCGGACAAGCTTATTGGGGAATAAGGGCGCCTTGTTCCTGTTCCAGGATCCGTATTTCTCTGCACATGGAGTTAATTAAGAGCAAGCTCTGTAGGGAGGCAAGCCCTCATCAAGCCCCAGCACCTAATGAAGGCACACAGCCTACTGCAGCCCAGCCCCGGCACCTTCCACATTCCCCACTCCAGCGCCTCTGTGATGATCAGTGGGTGTGACTAAAGCGGTGGGGTTGGGGTGACAGACTCAGGGAAGCACCCTGCACTGCTCCCCCAACTTGTACACAAACATGGGCCCCCCCAAAAGCCTTCCAAAGGGCAGCTCCTCCCAGCCGGCACCACGCTCGGGCAGGAGGCTGTAATAGGAGCAAAGCGCGCTTTAAAAATTAATGTGGAACAAAAGAATTTCCACAAAATAAAAATTGCAGTTTCTTTTCCATTAATAACATATTACAAGCCTCGCTAAAGAGGCTGCAGGCTCCAGCTCTTGCCCTTTGCTGTCCTGTCTCCCTCTCCATCACAGCCTCGCCATCCCCTCCTGCTTCCCCTGCACTTCTCATTTGGGTTATCAGCGGCAACAGCTCTCCGAAATGGCCGAGAAAGCACAAACTTGCCCATCTGAGCTCATGGCTGGTAACTCTCTCCGATCCCGTGTGATTTCATCTTCTGCCCTCTAATGCAAAATGGATGTTCTAAATCTAACTAATAAAGTGAAAAGCAAGAAAGAAGCTGAAAATAAAGCCATCAGGCACGAGACTGATCTGTTTGTCTTCTTACTAATTCCATTATCACAAGCTCTAGATATTACTGCTCCCTCATTAACAGCTGCTCCGGCTTCCCTCTGAACCCCGGAGACTGGACCCTAATGAATCCTGCAACCAGAAGAAGGAATTTTTAACCACAACAGCAGCAACAAGAACAGAAACTCAGATTAGACCATCTCACAACACTAATATTTATCTTTTCTTCGAGCCTACAAGGAGACAAGATATTTTGGCCAAAGAGTCGAGGAGCGGAGGTGCCGAAGCGCGTGCGTGCATGGGGCCAAGCGGGACGTGGATGCTTTCAGGCACTCACAATCCATTTACACCTCATAAAATTCTCATTGCTCTTGCCTGGAACAAGTGCAGTGACCGCACCAACCCTTGTTAAAAATACCAGAATATTCTGCAGCAGCCAGTTCTCTGCTCCCGCAGAGAGGAACTCAGGTCTGGCACACATTGGGAGTACTCAATATCTGGGAGGGAAGCACCTTCCTGGAAGCAGGGGCATCAAATGCCTCGGGTTTGGCATAAGAGATCTTAGGGTGATTTTGGTCTCCTCTGCAATACCTCAATGTGCGACCAAATTGAGTGTCTCAGGGCTCTGTCCTTCCTCATGTCCCTGTACAGGACAGTGCTCTCAGATGTCCCCACTCTTCTTACCAAGTGCTGACCTAAAGAAAAGCAGCCCTGTGGCCTCGCAGTGAATGTTTTCAAGTAGGACAGCCTAGGGAAACCTTTCCAGCACTAAGACCCTTCCCTCAGCCCAGTGCCACGCGTAGAAACACTCTGTGGGTGCTGCCCACACCACAAATCCTAGGGCATTCCTGCAGGCAGGGGATGCCAGGTTTTCCCTGCCCAAATCTCTGCCAGCTGAGGACAGGACAGAGAAGAGCTCAGCCCTTCATTTTCCCACATGCACCCTGTGCCAAGGGGCTGGAACCTCCCGTTGTCTGCAAAGCCATTCCCAGTCCCGTGCCTGCTCCGACACTCCTGCCTTTGGCTGTGAACAGCAGCTCCGACTGCGTTCAAATGCTCCGGGGACGGCAAGCGCTGCCAGCAAATACATTAGCGAGAGCAAAGCAGCTGGGGGGAAAGAGATCAGCTTTGTGCATCTTGCCAGGCTGCTTTTCTCCTGACTGCCCTCTCGGCAACTGTAAATAAGGAGGACTGAGCCGGATTAGAGGTTACTGTCCTGATCAGTGGTACTTCTGTGTGTCCTAATTCATTTTCCCCTGATCTGGCCTTTCCCATCCCATCTGTGCTGGGATGGGCACTGGGGGCAAATATTGACCCAGCACCATGGCTCCTTAGGACTCTACCAACACCAGCACTGCACAATGCCAGTAGGGACCAGAGAAGCTGGATTTGTGCTGTACCCCTGCCACATCAGCCCATGAGCTTCATCCCAAAGTGACAGAGATTTGGGATGGAGAAGTCTTGTGAGCATCTTCCAGCCCTGGACGAGCTCAGCCTAGCCACATCTCTTCAGAGGGAGGTGATTTTCTAGGAGGACAAAACCAAAATAATGCAAGCTCTGGCATGAGAAGATGCAGTTATTGGGGCTGGGACCAGCCCCTGGTCTCAGAAAATATTTATTGCCCTTCTTGCTCATCTCATTCCACAGACAGACCCTGATCACAAAGGAGGAGTTGGTGTCATATCCACATAATTAAAATTATCATTTGTGCTTGCGCAGAGAAAGGGGCACCAGTGAGCTCAGGTCTGCTCAAGGAGGCAAAGCATAAAGACGGGTATTTTGTCCACCCCCTCACATCACCACCCTGCCACAGACCTGCCAGCACATCCCTGGGTCCAGGCTGTCAACTCATCTCCCCACAGGTCCCTGCTGTCCCTATGCTACAAGCTTCAGGGCTTGGGGAAGCAGCTTCCCAGACTGGGCAGACATTTTGGAAACAGCTCCCACCTCCCAGTGTGACCCACTGGCCTCTGTCTGTCCCCAGGTCCAACTTGTTCAGCTTTAGGAGCCCAGCTAAACCCACCTAATTCAAAGCATGACTGCTGCAAGCATTTCACCACTTATTCCTGGTGAGATTGACCCTGGAGACCTGGCAGGCTGCTCAGCTGAGCAAGCGAGATAGCACTTCCCTTTCAAGGGATTTTGCTGTATGTTTGGACAGCAGGAGCAGACTGATGGGGTGGCAGCAGGATGAGGAGCAGAGAGCAGCATCTTCAGCCTCACCACCCGCTGAGAAGGAAGATGGTCCATGCACTGCTGAAAGCATACCAGAGCCAGTTCCCCATCCAAGGAACTGTATGCAGCAGTGTTAACGTGGGTGCTTTGGCTACCTCTGTTTCCTCTTTCCTTTCACCACCTGCACTGTTTGTTGCTATAGAAATTGCAGAGGCACGGAGTGATAACAGGGCTGAAAAGCCACTTTTGCTTTCCACACCCAGAGGGATCCAGCCCCTGGCCACCAGCACTACCGAGGGCGCTGAACTTAACCTGGCTAAAACACTTGCCCCAGACAAAACCTCCTTATTTTTTCTTAAGTTCAAAGAAATTCAGATAAATACCCTCTCATTAGCTTCATCATCTGCTCCTAGATCTTAGCAAGGCATGCAGTAGCAGTACCAAACTGAGGGAAGGAGGGCTCCCCCCCCGCCCAGACCCAGGCCACCTTTGCAGACCTACAGAGCCAGACTTGTTCCAGGTTTTACCCTGGAGACTTGACCAGCAGTCTATTAAAATCAGGTCATTTATTTAGGTGCTTAGATCTGCACTTCAAATGGCTAAAATTAGACAGGAAAGTTGCACTTTTCTAGCTTTCTCATCCCATGCCTCAGTTTCTAAAACCAGGGAAGAGAAGAACTATTATTTCACTCCAACTCTTTTGAAAGCACTCGGACATCTTCGGATGACAGCGCGATTTGGTACAGACGTATCCATTATTCTTCCCCTCCATGGAGCACTGTTAAATCTTTCTCCATATAAAGTCATTTTCTAAATTAGGTAAAGACGGTGAGTTTTGCACTGAGCACATGTGGGTATTTTTATAAAATGTTTAAAACTTCTTGTCTGACTTTTTCTTCCCTTGAAGGACAACGTACTGAATTAAACCCTTCTGTGACCCTGTTTCATTTCACCCTCGAGGGCTTCGCAGTAAGACTTTGCCAAAAAGTAACATTAGCGAGTTCACTTCATCGCAGATAATAAATGGCAAAGTTGGGGTTCGTGTGCTGCTCAAGCACAGTGGGAAGACATGGGCTGGTGATACTCTGGGACAGCCCCCAAAGGGTTTAACACATCACTTTTGGTACCCAGAACCAGACAGGCAAGTCCACACGAATCCCACAGGAACCACTGTCACAGACGGAGCTTCCAGCTCCTCTCCAATTTCCATCCCTGCCTCATTTCACCCGGCTAGAAACGCTGCCAAAGCAGTCATGCAGCCACCAGCTCTGCTCCCCAAAATCACGATGGAGGAACCAGTGGCAGGTCCCAGGCTGCTCCCCAAACAGGCAGGAGGATGATCCCTCACCCTGCATCTCCCCTGGGCCCTGGGCTGAGGACAGACACCCTCCCATAGAGGATGCGACCATGAGGTTAGCTCTTGAAGATCCCTCCTAAAGAGGGGATCTTTTCTTGGGAGAAAGGGTTGCGCTGCTGGCATCTCTGCAGAGATGGGATAGATCAGCCCTTCCCCTCCAGCCCTCAAGTGGGAAACACATCCCCTGCGGGAGCCTGGGCTGGGGTGCTCGGCACCGAGGAGCCGGCGCAGGGGGAGCCTGATCCCTGGCAAACTCTTAGCACGGCTCCACATCAGGGAAACAAGACACGGTCAGGTCTTAGGAGAGCAGCCAAAAGCCAGGAGAACAGATATGAAAAAGAGGACATCACTCCCAGGTGCCAGCTCCAAGCAGGGAAGTGTCTCTGTCAGGTGCTTGCCCTCACCTGTCAGCTTCACTGGGGGCTGCAAAGCTGCAGCCCGAAGCACGGATGGATCCTGAGCCCAGACAGCAAACATGGGAAAGGTCACCCCTGCTTAGGCCCAGAAAGCTCAAGCAAAGCCGACACTGTGTCAACAGGGGAAAGGTTTGAGCAGAACCAAAATAAGACATCGATGAGGAGAAACGTGCCTGTGCAGAGGTCTGTGAAGGTTTGGTGTCTCAGCAGGCTGGAAGAGGAGGTCACAGGGGATGCCACATCACCAAACACCATTTGATTTTGGATGACAAACCAGCCCCTTCAGCTCTTCCTGTACAAAGCCACTGTGCCAGGAACACGCTCAGCAGAGCCCAGCCCCGCTCCCAAGAGCTGGACACAGGGAGCATCCTCCTCCCACTCTACAATCTGCCTGTCCCAGGAGCAAGGGGAGCCAGGCACACCACAAAAGCCCCCTCCAGAAGGCTTTGAATGGGCTCCGGGTGCCGGGAGCAGCATGGCCTTTGGCTCCAGATGTGCCTGCTGGCAGCTGAGACACTGGGAGCTGGGGGTGGGAACCCCTCCAAACGCTGGCAAGGGAACAAATGGCTACAGTGACAATAAAAGCAACAGGTGGGATGCACAGGAGACATGACACCACACTTCACCCTCCCCACAGCCACCAGGACCCTCAAGCAGAGCCCTGCTCTGCTGCTCTCTGATCATCCCTACAACACCCACTTGGCACTGCACAGTTTTTGGAGCTTCTCACAGTGCCCCCACTTCCTCTGGGAACAAGGACAGTCCCCATAGCCACACAACAGGACTCAACACACCAGGAGGAAAGAACCTGCGGAGCCCCAAGGGACACAGCACAGGGACAGAGGATGGCCAGCCCTAGCCCTAGCATCCAAATACTGAAGTAAAAGTTGCTTATCCTCCAAAGCAACTTCCTGAGCTTAAATTTCTGTTATTTTTAACTTTGCTGCTGCATTATAAATATCCATCAGGTCCAGCGCTCGCCTCCCAAGCCAGTCGCTGCGGGTTTGTGCTCCAGCTGGGGCAAACTTTATGGCTTTACTTTTCCGAGAGCTGATCCAAAACCTTGGAGGGGAGCCAGAGAAAGGCCTGACCCGCAAGAAGAGGGTGAGGGAACTGGAGCAGCCCCGTGGGGCTGCAGGGTTGGGAGGCGCCGGGACTGTCCCTAGCTGGAGGGGAAGGGGTCACTGGGAATTGGCCATGTGTGGGTGGGACAATGGGTCCAGTGGGGAGATGTTTCCCAGGAAAGCCATGTTTCTCCCATGGAAAGCATCCCAAAAACTTCCCAGTGCACTCAGTGCACATCTTGGTCTTCCTCACCTGAATTTACCACTATTTACGGATCCCAGGATGCTGCACCCCACCATCCATCCAGCTCCCTGGGGATGGAGCCAACATGCAGTGCAGGTGCAGACAGGGCAGCGGAGCTCCAGACATTGGCCAGGCTCCACCTCATCACCACAGCACTGAGCAGAGCTCCTCCGGGTCGGCATGGCATGGGATAAAACCCAGGGAGCTGAGCACCAAACCGCTAAGCGGGTATGCTGGAGTAAGAGAGGTGCTCATGCCAGGGGACAGTCACAGCCCCAGCAGGGGACACGCTAAGGGACCAGCATCTTCCCCAGCACCTACAGCACGCCTTCACCGGAGCTATTACCTAAACCATATATAAAATCCCTCCAGAAAAAAACCCAACAAACTATGAATCCAATTAATTACTTCCCTAACTTGTGAAGTTTACTTATTATTTCCTGCCCTCCAGAGTATACCTGCAATTCCACACCTCTTTGCAGAACAGTACACAACTCAAAAAGTTTCCAGGACTGACCAAGCAGTGGTCAAGAACACAAGAGAAGGGCTTGTTTGTGCCTGGGAGCATGGGAGGCAGAAGAAAAGGAACAATTAAGACAAACCAGGTTAGTAAGAAAGGCACTTATTAAAGAAAAAAAAAAGAGCACTTGCAATAATTTATTCCCTCTTCCTTTAGTTCTCAAAGGCAAGCAAGGGAGAAGAGATTTTCTTGGAAGATGGAATGAGGTCAAGGAGTTAACTCATACGTGCACTCATCAAGACCTTTCCAAAAATAATGGAAAGTATAAAAGGAAAGAATTTTTTTTTTTTCTTTTTTGGTTCTGTGGAGAAAAAAGGATTTAAAAGAATCATCCAGACAGTCATTACTGATATGAAGCAGAAATTATGGAATGTGACCAATCTGCAACATGATGTGAGCCCTTAAATGTTGGAATGGAAACCTGAAGCAATCCCTAGTGCGTTGACAGAGCACGTTAAAAATGGAATTAGTGTCCACAGGTAAAAAAGACAAGTAAGGAATTAAGGAAGACAGGTAGGAATGACATAGTCCTTAATTTTTGCTTAACCTGTTTGGTAAGTTCAAAGCACGAGTGGTAAAGCAAGATTAAGGAAACCAGTTTAACGCAGCGTCAGGAAACTGTAGGTTTGGGGGGACGCAGAGCATTAGTCCTTCCACACTTGTATTCACAGAGAGGTATCCAGATAATTAGCAGATTGCTGATACCGGCGTACTGAAATCCTGCAGAAATCCACTGCACAGTCAATTACTTTGGCATTCAAGTGTGCCACAGAAAAGCAAAAACGTAATATGAAAGCAACTGCCAGCGCATACTAATTTAGGGAAGCAGAGCTCCCTTGCACCTCCACAGGAGGCACAAGTGGATGGCGTCACCAAGGTAGGTTGCTGACATCATAGGAGACCTTGGACAGCCTTAAATTTTCACCTGAACTTCAATCCCATTGTAGCTAACTCTTAGATCCCTGTTTTTCTGTGGAGCAGAAGATGGTGTAGCGTAAGAAGCAGCAGCAACTAAGTGACGTCATATTTAGATAATTGATTTTATGGTGACAGAATGAATGTAGGGTTTTTTCCTGTAATTTTGTAACATCTATTGTAGAGTCCAGGAGCCACTGAGTATAAAACGCAGAAGGTATCAGGATCAGCCTACACAGCAACCCTAGGAAGGGTTAACCAAGACCCCAGTGTGAGTGCTCTCATGCGAAAAATAAAGATTTTAGTTACTTTGTGGACAAGCCCTTCTTCATATTTCAAAGACAACACGAACCCAACATACACATGCAGTACAGAAGACCCAACCCCCAAATGTAGTAATAAGAACACTTGGAGGTTTGTAAGGTTCTCCTACTTGCATGCACTATAAAGCTTACTAAAAAACCCCAAACAAACCAGCAACCCACAAACAGCAGTTCACTGAAATCTTAACATCTCAGTGAAATTATGGAACTGTGCAGACCAAGACAGGTGGCAAATTCTGAACCCTTCTCACTCTCACTCGTGCGTGCGTTCTCTTTAACACACGTAAATGTTGTTGATTAGCAAGTACGAGACTCCTATGTATGAAAATAAAAATCTGACTCTTTAAGTTTGCTGTTAACACTAAACCTACAATTTGTGTATAAAAATATTATTTTAAGCACACCTGTAAAACAAAATGTACATTTCTGTAGTTAAGAAAAAGAAAATTAATAAAAAAATAATTTGAAACTTCCCCTAATGTGTGTTCCTTTAACTCAGCCTCGTATACGATAGAGAGTAAATTAACAGGTAAACTACTGGGAACACGACACCCTCCAAAGAGAGAAAATAGAGACAAAACTGGATTATATAAACAGCTCAGAAACCTACATTCACATCTGAATTCTACTCAGAAGCTTTGGGAGCGGCACCTCATCTGTGTATATAAACCAGATGCCAAAGGAGTTATATTTACTCTGACTTTGCCGGTACGGCAGCTTTCACATAATTTGGGTTTCCTGAAGTTCAATAAAGTTTAGCAACAGAATGTACAGATGGCAAACAGAGAGTGAAACACTGTCAAAACAACGCTCAGATGCTAATTACCGAGTTCCACCAAGCTAGAGAACACGGCAGTAAACCTTCAGTAATTACTTTTGTTTCAATGGTTTAAAAACTGTCCCTTTTTTAAGCTTTATATGTCACTTCACTGGAAAGAGCAACTTCACTTGGTGAAAAGAATGCAAGGGAACAAATGTTAAGGGGAAAGAAACGTGCCTCAATCCCCTTGACTTGGTCAAATGCACTCTTGCATCAAATGTGAAATTGTAACCCTTCTTCGTACAACTTCGGCTGCACCATGGACAGGGATGACCATGGCAGGCCATCCTTCTCTTCCAAGGTGTGTCTGCTCTTCAAATTCACATCTCTCTACCTTATCTAGGACAAAATCAATCGTGCAGCAGCTGGGAATTTACAAAACAAACCTCACATGCAATAAATTCTCCAAACTTAGGTGTATATGGGTTGAAAGGCTTTGCTGACACTCCAGTGGAGCTTGACCACTGGAAAGAGAGTAGTTCTGTCAGCCCAGCTCTCCACTCATCCATCCCATCGTGCTAAAGTGGCTGTGAATGTTCTATTTGACAACATACCTCACATGGCACATGCTACCTACCAACTCTAAGAACAAAATTTTAAGGCACGTTTTGTGTCTGTGCTTTGATCACGAGCTCCTTGGGACAGCGATTCATCCCAAATGTCTGAAAAACATTTTGCACATTTTGAACACTTTAAGAAATGAGTTCTTTGGCAGAAGGCAATCCTGTGAGATACTGCAATTCTTTGTACATTTGTCCTGACTACACAATTCTATGATCCAATTTACTTTTGTTTAAGTTGAAAGAACACAGACACACCGAGATGAATCTACGGGACACGACAACAAAAAGATCACGATCACAGGAGAACAATGAGCTGTAAGGTGATTAGTGTTTTTCAAGTGCTGTTGTTAAATATATAAAATGAAAGCGATGGCAAGTGATTCAAAATCGAGTTGAATATGAAAGTAAGAGAGGATAAATTAACTTAGTCTTCCTAAATTCACGATGAAAAAGACAAGACTGGTAATACATTGTCTCCTCCTGTCATTAAATAAAGAAAATTGTAATCTGTACCCTAATCCTCTTAAGTTCATCACAGGACCACACAAAGACTGACATGATATATATTCCAAATACGTCAGCAGACGCTCTTACTCTTTACTCCAATACGAAAATGGAGAGTTTTGATTTGATGACACTAATTTAGAGGACTTCCATGTCTCTTTACACCGTTAAGATATGGAGGGCCACAGGCCATTAAAAATTGTGTGTTTCATCATCGAATAAGCAAATGACAGCTTCTTACACCACTCTTTCAATCATGGCTTTTTCATTCCATTTTCTCACCCTTTTCAGGTCTAAGAGCCCACTCCATACTTTTAAAAACATGGGTGTTGACTGCACAAATTCAGTCTCATTTCTGTTACTTGCAAGCAATAACTGAAGAGTAACACTGTCAGATTTCCATAAAAATTTCAATTATTACAATAAATACAAAGTTCTGTGATGATCTCATCAATAACTTAAAATAAACCCCCAACATTTTTATTTAAAATGAAACAGAGTGACAACATGCCATATTCTAATCCTTCCACCTTGAAAATGGCCATTTGGTCAATCAACCAGTTGCTGATTAGGTTCCATTAAATGGCAATACAGTATTACAATTAAATTACCCCGCCTAGACAATTAACAAAGAACCACTAACCTCAGATCAGCCACACAGCCAATATTATTAAAATGCCCAAATTAGTCTTCTACCGTGTCCCAGTTGGAGTGCAGCTTCCACGCAGTCTGCCAGGAGCTGCTGTCCTTCATTGCCTGACGATGCCACCTGACAAGGGCCTACAACACCTTTTACGATGAATTCAAGTGCTCTGAAGAAAGGGCTCACAAAAATGTGCATTTCTAGCAGCCTGTGAGCAGACAACGCGTCTTCAGCTCCTTTGGTTTTAATAATGTTCCATTTGGAAAGTGAATCAGTTGAAGACTGGTCCAATAAAATACCAAGAGGAAGTCACAGTCCAGACAAGGCATACACCACTGTCTATACAGTTTGTGACAACGTCCTTGTTTTCCTTTCTTCCACACTTTTTTTCCAAAGACCATGCAGTGAAGGCAGTTTGATTTTATCCATATTCTTACTGTAAACATTAAGGAATATACCAAGGACAACCAGTAAGCCTGACCACACGTACCTAAAAGAGAGGAAGGGGAGAGGGGAAAAAAAAAGTTACCATTAACACTTTATCTGTAGTGATTACACACCAGTATTTGTGAATTAAATAAAAATAAAGCCCTTACATCAAGGAAAAAGGAGTTTAAGGAAAAAAATAACCTTACAGATTGGTGGACTCTGTGAAAGAATTTGCTTGAATCTTGATAATTACTATCCTTCCACCCTTCCATTCCATGTCCTGGCTGGAGAGATTGTTAAGGTGCATTTCTAGTTAAATACCTATTAAATAAACAGTAGATGTTCTTTCTCACATGAATAGAGTAGTCCTGAGGGGTTTTAGTATGTTTTTACTTCCCACAATTATGAGAGCTACACTCTCTAACACTGGTCCAAAATGTGTTCTCACTCAGTGCCTCACATCCACACTTCCCAACGTAAGCACATTTGTGTTTCAGCTCTCCATCATTTCAAGCCTCAAGATTTTTAGCTGGAGTAAATTCCATTTGCACATTTGGCTGTAAGCTTTGTTCTTCAATCTCAAATAAAGGTATAGAGAGCAATAAAATTGAATACTATCTTGTTTCAAACCAGAAGCAGTTCGGATCAATGTGGCAACCTAGTGGCATTTTTCAATGTAAGCTCTTCCTTGGAATTAAAAAACAGGGAAGAAATTGAAGCTCAAAAATCTTGCAAATTGATGTATCAAGATAATAGAAGTGTGCAGGTATTTGAAAGGGCTAGCTTAGAACTCAGGCCTGAGCTCATAAAAGGGGAAACAATACCCTAATGGACAAAATGCCTTCCTTTAGCCAACCCTTCCTCCACAGAGAAAGTACCCAAACAGTGTATGAGGTATCATAAGCACTAGATATGATGTAAGATTTTTCTTTAAAAAAAAAAACAAACAAAAACCAAAACCAAACCACGCAAAAAAAGCCAACACGTGAAATAGCTTCTCTTTCAGACCCTTAGAAGAATGGCAACTATTTTCTGTAGCATGATTAGCATCAACAAGCCAGTCAATATTTACAGCAGATTGCCAATATTTGTAGAAGATATGAAAAGCATTAAAGCCTGAAGATGATTAATTACTGGTGTTATGTTTCCATGATCAAGAACATGATTTAAAAAAACCAAACCAAAACAAAAGCCCAAACAATGAAACAACCGATTTAAAACTAGAAATACTTACTGTAGTGTGAATGGCTTTGCAAAGAACAAAAAAGAAAGCACAATGGTCATTGCTTTTCTTCCTGTTGTTACTGCAGAGGAAAACAGATATTTACTTAAGAATTCGGGTACAGCAAAAGAACACAATATAGGCTTCAAAATCAGTAGATGACCTCATTAAAGAACTGTCTGCCTAAAATGATGATCATTCTTGGTGCAAACGCAGACTGCAGATGCACCAGTCCAGTGTGAAGCAGCACTAGAGCCATACGCTGTTTGAAACAAGTACCTTGTGGCACCAGCATCAGCTCCAGTATCACAGTATCTGCGGCAGAGAAACTTCCAGAACAAGCCTCGCAACCGAATAACTTCATGCTAATCAATTCATGGCATCTGACAGAAACAAACAATCCTTGCAAGGAACCGATGGAATCAACTAATCTGTTAAAGTAGAAGGAAGTGGTATCGTTGTTGGATCCATCCCACCTCTTGCCATTTCCACCTCGGGTTGTTACAGCTCAGTGGTGGTTTGGGCTTTATTTTTAAGTGGAACGGGATCATCATCTTGTCATTCTTTTGAAGTTACTGAAAATTTACCTACCAGCACAGAGAAATACCAGTTTGCTTAGAAACCTAAGAGACAAAGGATGTCAGACTTCAAGGACTGCCTTAGAAAGTTTTAATCTACATCACTTAGAGCCCTACTCCTACACGTGATCTTATCACCAGAAAGAAGGTAATAAGAAGAGTGGAGACCAAAACCCCGCTACCAAAAATGGAACTAAACTGTTTGGGTTCATCTCCAATTAACTATGGCTTCAACAGTTATCTGAACAATTTCAATGCTGTGACAAAGAATACAGCATTGCTAGCAAATTGTGTACTGGGGAACCTCCATAATTTATCACTGAAAATCAATATAGGAGTAAAAGTTCTAGAAAATGTTTAAAAAATACCAAACAAAAACCAACAGTGCAGCCAGGCAAACAAGTTTAGCTCTGGATGTTAAGGGCCTGAGAAGGTGTTTTTCTATATGATAGTGCAGGCTTCTCACTGAAACACTCCAGGTACAATTGTCTGCACCGAAAGAAAACTACATTTTTTTTTTTATCAGCAGAAAATATTTTGCTTCCCATGAAGAACTTTTTTCTGTACCATATGAGAAAGCCTTACTTGTATAACCACATCCATGTTCCTCTCACCGGAACATACCGACTGTCGATCAGTAGTCACTGGTTCCTTTTCTCACACTGTTAGGGCAAGTAAAGCAAGTCTCACTCTTCCAAACCCAACAAACAAATATTTACTTAAAAGTATGTTTGGTAGGGGAAGAAACAGCCCTCACTATTGCTTCATCTGCCCCAATCTCAACTTTCGAGTAACAATTTTCTTTACATTTTAAGAAATTTATGCGCATCAAATAAAATGATTTTCTATTACATGAAAAATTAAAGGAGAACGAAAAAGAAAATTGAGTTTTAATTAGAAAACAGTTTACAGATGAATAATTTAAAAAATGGTTAAATTACTTCAGTTTTTCTAATTACGATTATTTCTGTTCTTTCAAATCAGTTATTAATTAAAATATTTATGTAACCATTTCCTTCTAAATTAAGTGCCTTTTCTTCTTTTCTCCCAATTAAGTCTGATAATTTCTCATTCTGCTAATAGAAATACAATTTTCATTAAACTCTTTCACCCCACTGCCCCCCCAAGAAGGGGGAGGGTGGATGGGGGTGGGAGGGACAGTAATGAATGTGGTGTTCTTCCAAGGCACAATAAACATTTTCACATTGCTACAGGCAAGACAGAAAGGGCTCCAGCGTTCGGATTGTCAAGGTCAGGTGTAAGAAAACCTGGGGAGGGTTTGCTGTTCTATAGCAGTCATTGAAAAAAAAGATTTCTTAGAACTGTTAAGACTTTTTGTTTTAAAAAAGAGCTATTTTAATAGATGAACCAACCCTCTTTAAGAAAAGGTAGCCTGAGGAAAGAACCAGCCTGGTGTAACTGTTCTTGGTAAGCTACTGCAGTGACTACAGAGCTGACAGAAGTAGCTGGATAATCAATGACTGATTTTTGAAAAATACACTCAAGTTACATTTGAACTTTGAAAGCCACAATTTTCTGCACACGAACAATTTTACCTTCTATAGCAGTTGCATAGAGTGAAGAGTAATAATTTTAGGGACAGCCTAAAAACAGGTGTAGAGGAAGAGGATGAAAAATAATCCAAGTGTCCAACTTTTCCGTTAGTGTTGTTAGATACATAAAAAAATATCACCATTATAATTTACTGCTGCTAAAATGAGAGGCGGCGGCGATTCCCCCTATTCCAACAGTTGAGGATATGCTGGTATGTAACCTCTTCAGGGGCTTGACTTTTATAAACTCATAATAATACAGGTTAAAAGCATTTGCTTGTAACACAGGGATGTCATTTTCCAGCCGACATTACTCAATGTGAAGAGTATGTTCAATTGCCTATGGGAGAAGGGTCAAGTCTGAATTTCTATAAAGGGCGAAAATCTATAATGGTTGTGACTCTCTCCTACTTCACATCCTCTTTTTTCTCATCCAGCTGTTGCTTTCATTCGTGTGTTAACTATCACAGGAGCAGACAGGATGGCATTTGGTGACTTTCTTTGCCTGAAGAGGATTCCACTTTAGGGGCTTGTAATGTTCCACATTTACACCTGGCTAGCAGACACACCAGCGAGTTGCCCAAATCTTTCTAACGTATTACTGATCAGAGTACTTCACATGTCTCTTCTGATGTGGTTGATACAGGCACAAGCTGTACTAAGCTTTTAACAGAAAACATGACAGCTTCCATTTCTGGTGGTACAATTACGTTGGAAGTCTAGAAAAAGATCTCAAAGACTAGACACAGTCTGCTTCTGTCATCAACAACAGGCCTGTACCGTGAATACACGGGTTGTAATTCAGAGATCGTAAGGCAGCCCTCTCACAGCTCACCAGAAATTTCTTTAGTTCAAATCCTGACTTCCAAAACTAATATGCACCCTTTAAGCCCTTCAGTTTAATAAAAACAACGGAGGAGACCATCACAAAAGTCCGAATTTGTTCCACTCGAGTTCTTTTTGAACTGAGCCTGGAGTGTACATTTCACACTGATATGAGATGGTAAGGAACATTCAGAAGCTTTGGGGCAACTTCATGTTTTTTTCTTGGAAATCTCCAGAAATACAGAGTTTAGAGACCATGACACTGCCCGCTATGCATTACTGGAACATCTTTACTTTTCCTTCCATGTTCCAAACAATACCTGTCTTTTCTGTACTCCTTGCTATACATTTCCATGGCAATTCCTGATTAGAATAGTGTGGTTTCTGCATTAAAACAGCACGGGCTATAGGCACAGTACTCAACAGGTTCTGCAGGATTGAAACCGTGGCACAGAAAGAGCCAGGAAGCTCCCAAACACATACTACACAAACCATGACCAGTCAGCACAAATAACAGGAAAAAAAACCCAAACCCACAGAGTAAGAAGAGTTCTCAAAAGCTCTGTCCTAAATAATAGAATAAGGTTACTTTATGGTTTTATACCAAAAGCAGTAAAGATATCATTTGTTCATACCTGTTACAGCCAGAAGGGCACCAAAGATTTTAATCAAAGCTAAAACAAAGGATATGCCAAAATAGCCGGTGAGGGAGAAGAGGAAAGCGTAACCGTAAGTCTGAACTGGATGCTGCAACAACAACAACAAAAGCCTGTTAGGAAAATGTAAAACAAACCCTGAGGTATTGCAAAATGACATAAAATTACAGACTTTAATCAACTGCTTGAGCAATATAATGAGCTGTTCAACAATGCAGTCATGCAAAGTTCCTTATTTAATTTGAGTTAAATAATAGAAAAATAATAATGAAATTATAAGCTTGTAAGTCTGGTCCTGTGATTTTGTTTAGTTTTTTAAAAAACATTACCCTATCTTAGACATCAAAGACTGGAACAACTTGCTTAATGCATGAATTCTACAAGTTAACCAGCTTACACGATGAAAACCTCACTTCAGAGAAACAGTGAGATTTTTTCTAAACCACACAGAGCAATGTTTCACAGTGAGGTTCTTCGTAGTAAAAAGGAAATCTTTACACCTACCTTTGAGCAAAATGTTACTGCTGGGCTTAATCCACTAGTGCATGTTAATCCAAATAAAATATACACAAACCCTATTGAATAGGAATACAAAACCTAGAATAGTTTAAGAGAAAATAATTACCAGGTGATACTGTACAAAAGGACAAAATTAAATGCTTTCAGATGCTTGGCCTTATTAACATGTTTGACTTTTCAGAGTTGAATTTGCAGTGTTTGAGGATATTTTTACTAGGACTTCTATAACTGATGTATAGTGGAAAGTGAAAAATAAGTTTTAGAGACGTTCTTCTGACCCACAACTACATAAAAAAAAAGTTTTGTAAGCTACTCAGTTAAAAATACACTGAGGTCAATGTTACTTGTGGTAAATCCTTCAAATTCAGGATTTCACAGAGTAATTAGAACTTCACACAACTACATAATTTAATAGTTTAAATAATATATTAAACATATTTTGTTTTCTGCTACTTCTCCTGCCAAGTAAAGATCCATGTTACATTAATGTCTAGAGGGTAGCATATAGTCACCGTGAACTGGTGGAAGCATCACACACATTTCATCTGTGTCACTTCAGTTCACACAGCCGGTGCTCCTGCATTATGGTTCTAAGATACAGTATTTTCAAACAGGACCAGCTCTGACCTAGTTCAGTACTCAGAACAGACCACTCAGCAAACAAGTAAGCTCTTTGTTTTGGCTGTAGCCTTATTTAATTCATAGCTTCATACAGCAACAAAAGAATCTTCATCCTTTCCTAGAGCCAACACCAGAAGCTGGAACTACCCATCTGTACATCCTCCCACGCAGCGGGAGGTATTCAGCTGTTTGGGCAACATTTTGTGGCCTTTTATTGTGAAAAAGGGAGTCAGAGAACAGAATTCTCCACATCTCAATCTAGAACACACTGATCTACTACACTTTCAAAACTCAGCGTCAGTTATAGGCCTGCTTCCTTTGACACTGGTTTCATCAAGTGTTTTCTTGTAATAATATCTCCGTTATTTGCAAAAATAAATCTATTAACAATTGATTTCAACACCATGAATAAACAGAACACTTATCACTGCTCTACAATAAAGGAGGATGAATATACATTTGAAGAAGCAGAGCTGCTCTCAAAACCAACCTCTTAAAAACCAACGACCTGATCTCCACAGCTCTTTAGTGTTTATACGCAGAAAACTTCATCTCTAGTCGTTCATTTGCCTCTGCATCCAGCTTTTCTCTCAAATTACCCAGACCTCACTCTTCACAACCAGGAATGAGCACTGCATTGCTAGATCCCTGCTAAGCAGTGCGGTATCAGTCGCTTCCTTAGAATCCCACACAGAGTATCAGCAAGCATAACCTCCTAGAGCAGCAGTTACTATTTCAGCCTCAAGACATCTTTCCTCCTTTCATAATTGCTTAATCCAGGGCAAGCTCCAAATTCATCAATCTGAAAAAACAGAGATCTTGTGGATGGCAGGTTCCTTAACTATTCAGTTTTACTTCCAGATCACTGTCCATTAAACACGATCTCCGATTCAGGAGACTTCTTAAATTTTCACCCAGTCTCAAGTCTAGAAAAATTATTTCTGAAATTCTGCTTGTTTTTCTGCACTGAATTATCTGAACAAAATCCTGGAGTGTAATCTCTAGGTCTCAAGCAAACAAAGCCTTTATATCCTTATATATATGTACAGATTCTCTACACGTAGTATGAGCCTATGATATGAAGGCCAACATTTGTCACCCTAACACAGAATAAAAAGCAAAGCTCTGGAGGTAACAGGAGCTTCGTAGGTAAGGCAGTTACCAACTGTCAGGTGACTGCTGGCAAGATGCAAAGTGGGCAAGAAAACGGTTACAGATTTGTACTTTGGTTTGGATTCCAGAGATTACAGCTGTAAGAGGCTGCACTGGGTCAGGTGGGGTTCATGTAGCCAAAGTTTCTGCCCCCAGCAGCAGTCAACAGTCAGTACTAAGTCCAAAAATAAACCCCAGAACAGTGACACTTTTCAGGTATATCCTTCCACTTTCCAGAAGCTTGCCGCTCAAATCTCTTGAGCCAACCTAAATAACTTTCAGCCTTAAATGAAGCTTCTTTTAACTTTTTCTCCATTGATGAAACTATTCTCATAAATGAGAAACTAGATTTTCTATTTAAATGTCAAATACATGTCCAATATGCAAATTAAATGTCAATAATTTTTTAGTGGTGGCATATTCACCTAATCTCTGTTATAATAAAAGATTTTCTTGTGTTTACTTGACTTTAGAGAAAAAGATGCCAAACTCAAATACAAATTTTGTCTACAAAGAAAAAAAGTGAGACCATATGTATAGATAATCTGCATTCTGATTAAGTGCATAGAAAATGCTGAGCAAGACTTTTTCAAAATCATCTGTGTCACTGAATCAGCAACACACGTATTCACTCACTGGGAAAGCCAGAGTTTTATGGATTTCAAAAGCTTCAAAAAGGCTGCCTCTCAAATGGTGCACACTCTAGAAGTGCAAGGCTAGCAAGTAAGAAAAGCAACGTGTTCCGTCTAACACGTGCTCATCTATACCAGAAGAGCAATATATATATACTTTTTTAGAGATTAAGTGTGTGATCATAGAAATGATCACACAGAAAACACTCCATTGATTTCAGGCCTGCAGGGTAGACAGAGAAAGTATTGCTAGAAATGAGTGTTTCTGTAGCTGCAAGATACATTGGAAGTTGCACACAGAAAGCAGCACCCTCGAAAGGTTAAAAAATAAAGAAAAAACCAGCAGAAGTTCCCAAACAGACAGAAACCCCCAAGAATAGGACACCAAGAGCTCTTTACACATGTGAGAGGAAAGCAGGTTGAGTTTCCCGGTTTGTCTCTGTATGCCTTGCCTAGACAGAACATGTTCGTTGAAAATTGCAAATCTGGTATTTACCATTTCTGAATTAGAACCATTGTGCAACTTCATAGCTTTTTCCTGTACATTTCCTATCACTGCATCTGCGCAGAGGGCAAGGGATATTAGGACCACACCTAATGTAAGAAAAACAAACAAACACACAAAAACCTTTTCAGAATATTTATCAGCAGAGTAGTGACAAAAACCACTCTGTACTTATCCTGAAAAAAAAAAAAATAAAAAAAATTAAAGATCTCGGGAATAGAAAAATTATAATAAACCCCCCAGTTGTATTCTAAATGCCAGCAAAACTATTTCATTACACCAGTACAGAGCAGTGTTCACCCCAGTCCCTCCACCAGTTATCTCCTGAGCAATGTGTGTCTCTAAGCTTGCTAGGAACATCTGGACGTTGCTATAACAAAGCCAGTTGTAGTTTTTTGTCATAACAAGAGTGAAAGAAAGTTAACTGCCTTTATTTAGATGTTTTAAATGAGGATAAATAACCAGAAAACACACTCATTTGAGTGGTCAATCCCAGGTTATTTTTTTGCTAACAAATGGAAATAGAAACGTTAGGTGTAATGGGGAAACAAGTGCAAGAGGATCGACAGTGGAAGTCTTTCATTACTGAAATATTCATTTTAAAAAAGCTACTGTTCAGGGACAACCCCCTTGGTTTGAGGTTACCATATTTGTTCAGAACAAAGTCAATAAACAGTCAATAATGTAAATAGGTTTCCGGTAACAAAAATTAATAACTCCTTATCCCTGCCAGTCACAATTTATTTCCCAACCTCCAAAATTTGACTCTTTCATGACCCCAGCAACTGCTGTATTTAATGATGCAGGCTGAAATCCCACTTTGGCTAAGCAGACAACATCACAGAAAGTATCAGTCATCAAAACCTGTCTGCTCTGATCTTGGTTCTTTAAAACACTGTGTCAGGGAAGAATAAGGAGTGGAAGACTTTGAAACAAGCAGTGTTGTATTTTCTTACTAGTATGTTCTTACTAGCAGATGTCTCAAAACAGGCATCAAATGGAATATAATCTCCTGACAGAGGAAAAAAACCCAGCTCCTAGGAATGGAGGATGAAAAGATTTAACATTTTCAAGACCAGTGAAGTTTAAGGTGGTACCTCCTTGGCAAATTTGTAGATATATGGGAACTTCCAAGCCAGCATTTTTAGTTTGGAAACAATTGCCTTTCCCAGGCTAGACATACAAAAGAAGGAACAGAAAAAGGCTCTTCATTATTCTTCATTATTCAGGGATCTTATCAATATCTAAAGGGTGGACATCAAGAGGATGAGGACTGACCCTTTTCAGTGTTGTGCAGTAACAGAACAAGGGGAAGCAGGCACAAACTAGAACCCAGAAGAATCCATCTGAACAGGAGAAAAAATTCTTTGGTGTGAGGGTGTGGGAGCCTGTGCCAGGCTGCCCAGAGAGGCTGTGGAGTCTCCTGCTCTGGAGAG
>JAAGNO010001960.1:10241-25124 GCA_033439905.1 Ceryle rudis
TTGATGAGGCTCTGAGCAACCTGCTCTAGTTGAAGATGTCCCTGCTCTCAGCAGGGGGGTTGGACTAGATGACCTCTCGAGGTCCCTTCCAACTCAGACATTTCTATGGTTATATATTCAAAGACAACATATCTCTTAGCTCAAAGATGCAGTTACCACTCTATAAACAACCTGAGAACCCAGCCTTTTACTTTCCCAACTATAGGAAATGCTAGCAGGGATGATAACATGCTGGCAGTAAATATTACAGTCCAAGATAACTGCAATTGCATGAAGCCTGCCACACCTCCAGGTATTCTACAGAGAATGTAGATTTCCCTTTTAATTCTTGTCTGCTTCAGATGCTGCTTGTTTTTTGTTTTTTTTTTGTTTTTTTTTTTTTTTGCCATTACTTAAAGAGTAAGTCAGTCCACAAGCATGTCAGATCTGGGAAGCCATGATCTTGTAATTTATACAGTTGTCTCTATGTGTGTCAGACAACTTGCATCTTACTGCTTGCAGCTTTCTCCACGTTGGTATTTTCTAATTAGTCAACTAATAGTCTTAATGATATACAACTAAGACTTTCTAATACTAACACTGTAATGAAGCATCGATATCCACTGCCTCAGAAAATCATACAAGCTACCATAAGCAAAACTTAATTTGCATCTCAACGCTATTTTGCACAAAGTCATCTTTCGGAGGTTTTGTGGTGGGTTTTTTCTTTGTTTTTTGGAAATCCTGAAAGCTGAAATTTATTTAATGGAGTAGAATGTATATTCCACATACAAATATTTAATATATTCAGAATGAATTATCAGATTACAGGTAAAGTATAGACAGCTTTATTATTGGAAGCCACAAACTAGCTCTCATGTAGGGAAACTCTGAAGCAACACAATGGAGAAGGTAAGTTTGGGACCAAACATTCAGCTGTGTGGAAGGCAGAAGAGCCCTTGGGATATTCACAATTCACACCAGGACAAAGTACAAGACTCTACTTAGGACTATTCATTTCCTGTTGCTATCTTTTAGTAATGCCATATATCATCTTGTGAACTAGAACTCCCAGAAGCCATCCTATATTTCTTCTGCTATCAGGAGTCCAGCTAGCAGAACACAGCAGAACCACCAAGCCAAAAATGAGAGACCATTGATTTAAGTCATTCTCTCCCCACCATGCTAATATTAAGTTCCTTTCCCCTCAAAGCTACAACCAGATAGCTACCAGTAGATGAAAGTTTATTTCAAAGTGATGCAGCAAGGAAGGGATACCCATTAACTGAGTCTGCTCCAGGCCTCCAGTAATCTAATTCAGATGTCTCACACTACAGTGCTATAAAAGCTCTCCCTATAGAATAAACATATACTGAAATGATATCCTTTTAAGTCTACTTTGAGCTAAATACCTTTCACTGGGGGGGAAAAAAAAAAAAAAATAGTTTTTACAAGTCTTCTGTATTTATCAATGTCCACACTTCTCATAGTGACTTGCAACCAGCTATTTAAGTAGCTCCCAAAGTTATTAGAGTGCTAAGATTTGAAGATAGTATAAACAATTTCCATGGTTTTATTCATTAAAGCTGCATGATAATTTGCCATCAGCAGGAATTAGGGAAAGAAGCAAATGTACATCAATTCTGTCAGTGTGCAGAAAACCATGACTGAGACTGTTTGGACAAAACTTGACAGCTGTCCTTATGAAGGGCACTGTGGTAATTTGCTTTCACTGCAGCAAAAGACATTGCTATTTGGATAAACCAGTTAACACTGCCTATTTTGGCCCAGTGTTGTCAGCCCAGGATGCCACCCAGTTTCTGCAGGTTATTCTCAATAAAGGTGCAATCTGTCAACTATATGACATTAGACAAAAATAATTTTCTTAACAGCAAATTACAAGGTACATCAAAGGAGCTCTAGAGCATTTCATTCAGAGAGGCTTCTTTTTCATGGGGTTTTTGTTTGCTTGTTTTGTTTCTTGTGTTTGTTTTGTTTTTACCTTGATTCCGAACAGGGCTGACATAATTGACACCATTCACATTTCTCCAGTCCCAAGATTCCGGCAAGCCTGAAACTTTCTTGAGTAACTCAGGAGTCAAAGGTGCAGGCTTTGGTCTGAAAAGGAGAAAAATGTCTGAGTAACGTATCACCCTCTAGGCACAGAAACAATCACATAACACTCAGTTGTCATCTTCTAGCTCCTACTAGTTCCACTGACTTCTCACTAACTAATTTGAAACAGTCTCAACTTAAATTGAGTTGGTCTCAACCTCAAAGAGATTGGTTTCAGCAGGATGCAATGTCTACTCAAATCACTCCTTGAAGGAACTGGATTATGAACTATCCACAGCTGGTGAAGTCAAATACTTTTGAACCGATCCAAAGTGCTGAGGTAAATACCAGTAACTGTAGCAACACAGCTCTGCAACAACTATTTTATACCTCTGCCACTTACAAGGTACATGGAATATTTGATTGCAGAAGGCACCTCGCCTTGGCAGCATGCACTGACAGCAATTACAGACTGTTTAATGGCAGCCACAGATATGGCTTACACCAATGCTTCAATAACTGCACTCCCACTTGCCCCAGAGACTTCCCTCGATGGAGCTTTTAGTGCAACAACTGAAGAAGTACTGAATGCTACCTGTCCTCATCTACTGCTTTCAGCAAAATTATGTTCATATATCAGACAGCCCAGAGCTTCCTGCATTCGGCTTTCACATAACCTGATACTTGTCCCATAAGTCATGTCATCAAGTACCATTCACAAACACCAGACACCAGAGTCTGTTCTGAAAGCATGACAGGGACACCAAAATACTGTCACAACACTGCATGGTAAAACAGAGCTTCTAAATAGGTTACAGTATTTAAGACCATCTATGAGTTAACTTCTGTCCATAGGATGAAACCATGATAACCTGCATGATACTGTGAGCCAAATCAGAAGTTTTAATGTACAGTTGGACTTTCTTATACAACTGCCACAGTTTGGAGAAGTAGCTAGCATTTCTACACACAGCAGTATTACTGGAAAGAGCAAAAATACAAACAAAGCGAACAGCTGTAAAAAAAGGGAATCTTCTCTAGTTCTCAATTATATCATGCATCCACCCCCATTATCACTCTGCACCACGTGATCTTCAAGACCCTGAAGGCACACTCACTGAAGAAGCATGAAGTAGCCCTAAGACACTCTACTCCTGTTAGATGATCCTAGCTGCAGGCATGGCAAAATAGCAACATAACCAGAGAATTTGATCAAAAAAATCTTCACTATTCCTGTTTAATAGCAAAATGTGGTTCCTGTTCTAAATTGCAATTATGAACTAGAAGAACCAGGAAGACGGTCAAGCAGAAACTCCTGACTATGGCAAGCAGCTGATGGGTAGACATGAGAGTGAGGTAACAAGTGAGACTGTCCCCAGTTCTTCCCGGCACATATGAATTCAGCAGCAAGTTACGGGACAAGATTAAAGGGTATATGATCCAATTTGTCTCAACTACTTGAGACAATAGCTGCTGAGAACTAATCATTTAAGTTTAAAAATACATTGGAATTCCACAAAAATGAGCTGGAAGACCCTGAAACTTGATTAAGCATATGAATTACAAGCCAAAACACAGCTAGAAAGAGCCAGGACAAATACAAGTAGATCCTCTGCAGCAGTAGGGTTTGACAAAATGAAAGGTCTTGGATACCTTGGAGCTCTGGAATAGAGACCCCCAGCTCTTCTAGTTAGTTCTTCAAGGGCAAAGGTCTCATAATCCTTGTATATTGTTGCTCTCCAGGACTTCTGATGAGCATTGATAGCATTTACAAAGTCAAAGTTCTGCACATAACGTCTGCTTGAAAGTCTGCAAACAAAACCAAACAAATAAAACAGTAAGAAAAGGACCAGGATTTAAAAGCAAGTGTTCTCTGAACTGACTATGGAAAAGGACTAACTGTAAATGTCTTCTGGTAGGTTTTTCCACTAATAGGTATCTTATCTGTTGCTTACCTTCCCCTGGGCTTTTGGAGAGGTAGCTCATTTACATGAACATCTGAAGGAGACGAAGAAATTTTCTGTCCACTGAAGCAAGCCCAATTGTGGCCAAGTACATCATGGACCCATCCTGGTAAAGTCTCATTACAGTAGCTGGTTACATTCTGGCCTTCCTTTTTGTACTGTAATGTGAAAAGTTTAAGCTTGTGTTGAGTAGATGCATTTGCTAGCATAACAATAGTCCCTACCCACCCAGCTACTTCTTGACTGTGTTTCAGAGGAAGCAGCCAAATGCATACTTCAGATTAAGCAGCATCACACATGATTTCAAAACAAAGAAGCATCAAGAAAAGGTTAAGCAGATGAAAGAAACTAATCTTTATCAAATGTCTAGAAGTTGACAAACAGGTTGTGACTTGCACTTTTAGAAACAAACTTGCATTAGTATCAGTATCAAAAAACAGTTGTTAATTTTGAGTTCAACAGTTACGCTTTAAGCAAGATGTAAGAGACCTTTATGTGTATACCCTCCTTCTTTTTAAGGGCCTGTGGTTTCTTGCACCGAACATGTGACTAGTCAAAGCAACACTGCACTGCTGCAAAATTTTGAGAAACTAATATTCACACCAGTGTGAAAAGTAAACATGGAGAGGATAGCAAGTTTCTCATCCAGTAACCTCTCAGGGAGAGCTATACTGTAGCATTTCTGTTTTAGAAGTCAGAACTGAATATGAGACTTCCTGGAACTGCTTTAAGTTTGAGCTGTGGTGTAAGAGCATCAAGAAACAATTTCACCTGAACTATCAAAAAATGAGACAGTAAGAAATGATCCATTGAGTGCAACTCAATGGATCATTTCTTGGTGGGGAGGGGAGTGTTACTAAAGCCTCAAGTCCTAATACTTCCTTATATAGCTACTCAAGTCTTCAGTTTACCACCAAAGAGTAGTAAATTTATTAATTAAAATGTATCTTCATACAACAAGTAGCACTAAACACTTTGCCCAGTTGCATAAGATTCCTGGATTAGCAATTTTTTGACATCAGAATGTCCCGGGGGAGGGGGAAACCATAAAAAAAAAAACCCCAAGCAAACAAAAAAAACCAAACTGAAAACAGTCAACAAAAACAACCCCGAAACAGTAACAAGTAAATAAAACCCCAAACAAACCACAAAAAAAACCCCAAAGCACACAATCCCCCCAAAAAGAGGATCTTTACTTATCTCTTAAGGTTAAAGTCTGCTTTGTATTAATCACACAGAAACATCTAGGTTGTAAAAGACCCATGGGATGATTGTGTCCAACCATTCACCCTACTCTACAAGTTCACTCCTAGACCATATCCCCCAACACTACATCTAAGCAATTCTTAAAACACATCCAGGGATGGCGATTCAACCCCCTCCCTGGGCAGCCTATTCCAATATCCTACCACTCTTTCTGTGAAGAATTTTTTCCTAGTGTCTAGTCTAAACCTACCTTGTTTCAGCTTGAAGCCATTCCCTCTGGTTCTATCACTAATTACCCGAGAGAAGAGACCAGCACCAACCTCTCTACAATGTCCTTTCAGGTAGTTGTAGAGAGTGATGAGGTTAGCCTCCCTTAGCCTCCTCTTCCTCAAACTAACCAGACCTAGCTCCTTCAAACGGTCCTCATATGATTTATTCTCCAGTCCCTTGACCAGCTTCATTGTCCTCCTCTGCACCCACTCCAGCACCTCGATATCCTTCTTGTACTGAGGTGCCCAATACTCAAGGTGAGGCCTCACCAGTGCTGAGTACAGGGGGACAATCACCTCCCCGCTTCTGCTGGTCACACCATTTCTAATACAAAACAGGATGCCATTGGCCATCTTTGCCACCTGGGCACACTGCTGGCTCATATCCATTCGCTTGTCAATTAGAACCCCCAGATTCCTCTCCACAAGACAGCACTCCAGCCCCACTTCCCCAAGTCTGTAGCTTTGCATGGGGTTGTTAAGATATGCAGTAACCTGAGAAGCCATGTAACAAAAGCTTTAGCATGACTCTTCTAATCACACACATCTTTACAGGGAATGTAAGTTTCTTAGTCCAAGAATACTTTATGAAATCCCATCCCATTTGAGTTGCACATGCAGAATGGTACAGGGATTTTGTAGCTATGTTTCAACGGAATGATTGCTCAACCTCTTCACTGAAGAAAGAAGCACCTTACAGTGATGAAAATGCCTCAAGATGGAAGCTAGACTGGGAGGTTTGTGCCTGTCAAGATTGTCTGGAGAATCTGAAGTGAAATAATTAAGTCTATCAATTAGAGGGATACAATTAAAAGGTTACTCCTCAGACTGTTATAGAACAATGGGAATTTGCTTTGTACTCAATTCAGAGGTTGCAGCCTCACCAGCGAGCACCACACATCTACAGCCTTGCTTATCTGTCAAGGCAAGTGTGTTTGTTGACCAGAGCATGATGGAGGCACCTAGAAGGCTGAGCTGTTACCTTGGTCTATTCGTCCCATTTTACTGTGTGAGATTGTTCAATATGGGAAATAACTACACGCTTGGCCAAATACCAAGGGCAAGGTTCAGAGATTGCTTTTGAGAAATGTTTACTTTTGAGAAATACTCTCTTCACAACAGCATTGCCACAAATCCAGACACTACTGAAAACAAGTTACTGATTTTGTATCAATAAGTTAGCATCAATTTTATTTGTCTCTACTGATAGTGTAAATTAATACCTACCTGTCATTTCTATCTAAAAGCTGCCACAGATTAAAACTAGACTAAGCACAACCATTTTTGCTAAGTACAGGCTTTCAATCTGAACACCTGAAGACTACTCAAGGAACAGACCCGTTTCCTACAACAACCAGATGAAGATTCTGCCTAGCATGGATAGTTATGTTGAAGCAAAAAAAGTGGAACACATTTGGGACTTAACTCTTTGCCTTCTTTCCATGAAGATATCTCCCAGCTAGCAAAATAAAACAACTAATGTCCCTCTCCTTTTTCTGAAGATTAACTTGATTACTTTAAAACGTAGACAGATCACCAGAAAAAGCATTCACATCATTTGTGCAACGTATCTTTCAGGAAAGTCAATTTAGCAAGGTTTTTATGCTGTTTTTTCAGTTCAAACCTATCAGCCAAACTAGGAAGGAGGTGAGGGGACAGTCATGGGCAACATTTCAAGATAAGCAAGAGACAAAAGCCAATTTCAGATAGTCCATGTAGCCACGTAGAACCCTGTACATCAAGCTATCATGTTCTCTATAGCCAACTTTTTGTAGACTGGTAAACTGTGAGCTACTGGCTTTAAAGAGAGACTTTGAGACCCAAGTACGTCAATGACACCTGGATAAAGTGGATTTGAACTCCAGGAGCTACTTTCATCTAGGAAATGAAAATATACCCATAAAGTCCCAATTTGTTCTGCCGCACCGCCCTCCCCCCAACTTTAACTGAGAGCCACTGATGTAGAGAAATGATGAAGAAACCTTTGAAAAAAAACAACAATATTTATTCTTAATTTCTACAAGACAGTTAGTTCCCCAGTGGGACACACATTAGAGGAACTACAATCAGAGAGCAAAGTCATTGCTATTATGACAATGACACCCACTGCTTACTAACAGACAGTACACCATCAAATCAGTATTGGATTGCTAAAATCATGTGCAGCATTTCTTACTGCTACCAGAGAAGGGCTCTGACAGATTGAAACTGGTACAGTCAGATTTGCTATATCTAGAGAACCTACTGTACCATATATACCACTGTACCATTTATATCTAGAGAACCTACTGAACCTACTGTACTGTACTGTGCCTGCCCAACCAACAGTCACAGAGGGGCATGGCACCACTGCATGAACAACCACTGTCTAAGTCATGACACAAATTACACTGCCAGACTCAGCTGAAGCTGCCAGCATGGTGGTACTCACAGAACTGCATCCTTCAAGGAGGACAACAGTCACACAGCAGCAGCCACCAGCAGCTGCTAGGTAACTGCTGCATGCATTTCCTCTGCAGACTTAAGAAGATGGTTTCCATTTTTAAGTTAATAAAAGACCACTGCAGCCATGACACACTGATAATTTATTTCATCAGCCAGTGCTCGCAACTGCAATATTAAGTAAACTCCATCCAGTGATCTGATCAATCTGGAATAATTCCTGTAGAACAGCACCAACACTATATTCAAATTCCAGTATTTGAAAACATTAAGCTTTAATTCCATTTCAACAGCATGTTCTTCTCAAGTCTGACACCTCACATGACTTCACCTAATGCCAGAATTTAGCCAAGCAACTCCAGTATTAACCTTAAACTTAATGTATCTAAATTTAAAGGCTTATTACATATATAAACCTAGGTAGGCTTTTTGGTACAGCATACTTTAAGTAAAGCCCCACCTGTTGCTGGTCATCAGTACATAATCTAATTGCACATTCACAGAATCATAGAATGGTGGGGGCTGGAAGGGACCTTTGGAGACTTGTGAGTCCAGTTGCCTTGCCAGAGCAGGATCAACTAAAGCGTTATCAGAACAAACAACTGCCTCTTGCTATCCAATATATACTGCAAGCAAATATCCAATACAGATTTCTTTCCCCTGGGAAAAATTCTGCAATTCAGAGTTTTATGCTTTCACATTTACTTTAGGGAAGCAGCAGTTGCACACTGCCAGTTAAGTAAGCCAAACTAAGATAGGTTAGAATGCAACTTTAAGTTGATTTGCAGGAGAATTAAATGGCATTAGAAATTCAGATTTATTTTTTTATATTCTGAAATTTAAGTGTTAACTACTGTCACTTGTCTAGGCTGGTTATTCCAGAACAGAAGTCAATGGTTTTAACCAAACTTGGCAGCACCGGGGAAGAGAGGAAAAGATGTGACAAAGATGTCATCAAGTCAGTCTGGAAAAGATTAATACCATGACTAGTGGATTATTCCATAATCTCTTTCTTTTTGCTGAAGTAGTGCTAATATTTTATATTTAAAAAATGGCATACTTCTGGTTTTTGCTAGAAGACCTCTCAAAAGTCAAAAGTAGTTACCACTTAGCTTAACAGACAAACAGTGAGATTCTTATAAGACTGTCTCCCTTCAAAGTTGTAGTCTCAGTGTTAAAAAAATATAACAAAGATATCAAATAATTGAAACAAGTTAGCCTCAACTTCCTTTCAGCCTCACTCTAGCTTTTTATATTATGCTGTTCCTATTTCTTTGGCCATCCCTTGGAAAACAATTAAAAAAAAAAAAGCTTTGTATTATGCATAGCCCTACAGAATCCTTATACCATCCAGTAGAAGCACATACTCAAGCTTCTGCCAACAGTCAATACGTTAACTTTGCAGTCAAGTTCAGTATACGGATGTTTCAGCAGCACACATTAAATAAGAAACAAGAGCATTCCCATAAAACAAACAAGTTATTTTGTGCTGCAAAAAGACACCTGGCAGAGCAACTACAACTTGTGAGAAGCAAAATGCAAGAATGCTGTAGGACACGCCATTTAAGTTGGCAGACCCTCAGGGACAAGTCTATGTGTAACAATAGTTAGCAATAAAACATCATTAGAGCTTCTTTACTTACGCTATTAAAGCAAACTGAGGAAAAAATATGTTGACAAGGTAACCCAATTCACTTCACTGGTGGAAGAAGGGATTTCCCCTCAGTCCCCAGGTGAAAGAACAAATCAAATGCAGTGAAGCACTACGAAAATTTTAGTGGGTGTCCATTTAGTAAGCCACAGAGACAAAAGGCTATTAAAACCTCACTGAAATGTGCCTCATCATCAAGCAGGTTGTCTCTACACTCTCACAGTACAGCACCTGTGATAAAGCCACCATTTAGACAAGCCCACAGCATTCTTTTTAGTCCTGAATCGCTTCATCCTTGAACAGCTTCATCCTTGAATACTAAGCAAAATATACTGGAAGTTAAATTAGCACCAGCTGCACTTCTATGCTTGAAACACATTAAGTACTGTATTAGCTTAAATACTGCTGTTCATTTTGCATAGCAACCACATCCTCTCTGCTCAACAACAGAATATGAGGAAATTGTTAAAGCGTCATAGTAGGTAAATCAGGATGCTTTATCTGCCCTGACACCATGATGGGGTTTTAGCCACATAATTTAACTTTAGTACAACATAAACAGAACTTGAAATTTGAAATTTATGAGCAGCCTTGTAGCAATGAATACTTTCCTCACAAGCCCAAACACACAGCCATGGAAGGAGATGTGCAAGGCTTTCACAAACTGCTCCATGAACCAAAAAGTTATGCTACAATCTAGTGGTAACTCCAGAATACTGTTCACACCAGAAAGCTATTTTAAAGCAAAACTAAATAATTTTACCAATTAAAACAGTTAATTACTCCATATTGAATATATTAGCTCTGTACCTTCTTGCTGTATAAGAAGAGACTACCAGCAAATATAATTCTTCCCTTCCATGACTTCCTAATGGACTTTTATCTAATGACATTCCACTTTCTCAATAGTGATCAAAGCTTATGTCTTAAGAGATTGCTTTTACGCCTTCTTATTGAAGCTTTTCCAGGGAGGATGGCCATTACCAATAACCATTCTAGTTTACCCTATTTTACTCAAAAGGTTTTTAGATTATGAGCAATACTAAGCAAATGAAGTCTGCTATGTTTATGTTATCTTTCAGGTGCAAATGGTGGGAGTATTTTAACCCAGTAATCATTAGTCAAAACCCTCTGAAGTATACACTGAGCAGAACACCATCTTGTCCCCTAGAAGCTTTACAGTAGGAGATGATGGAATAGGTCCCAGGAGCATTAGTTGTGTTTGGTATAAACTAAAAATGTGGTTTCTTCCACCAGAACTAAGTATTTTGTATTTCTGTATCATATGTAATGCAGTATACACCAGATTAAAAGTAAACAGATACACATACCTAAATATTTCACAAGGTAAAGCAGTTCATAAGGAACCACCTCCTCCAAAGTCCTCACTAACAATTGTGAAATTGCAATTTTTTAAGATAATAAAGTATTGCAATTCAACAGTCAATTAGTCCCCAGCAAAAAATGCATTTACTAAGTGCTGTGGTATTTCCTCATGCTTCTTAGCCACTGTACTCACATCTCGGTAATATCCTGTTTCTTTTGTAGCAGCAAAATTAGAGAAGGTAACTGAATTGTGTGCTAATCTCTATAATATTTAAGGAAAGAAGCCTTTAATTTAAGCACGTTCTGCTGAGGGATTCCCTACTACTGAACAAGGAGACAAACAAGCTTGCTATTTCTAAACACTAAAAGCAACTGCAAAACTAACAATTAATCCATTGGCCTACAAAGGGCTAAGACACATTCACGACCATGAAATGAAAGCTATTGTGCGTTCCTACTGCTCGGTTGTGTTTGACCAACTCTGTTTTGAGCAGCCAGTTCGCTCAGATGACCTCCAGAAGTTCCTTCCAGATAAAACTGCTCTAACAGTTTTGGTATATTGTTTAAGATTACTTTTGCAAATCAATGTATTTAGGGTTTTCCTAAGCACAGAGGAATTACATGAGATCAGCACTTATGAATCGCTTGAGTTAGTCCTCCCTCTCTACTCTGCCGTAGTGACACCTCACCTGGAGTACTGCATCCAGTTCTGGATCTACTTGAGAGAGTCCAATGGAGGGCTACAAGGATGATTAAGGGACTGGAACCCATGCCTTACGAAGGCTGAGAGACCTGGGGCTTTTTAGTCTGGAGAGAAGACTGAGAGGGGATCTAATTAATGTCTATAAATACATGAGGGCTGGGCATCAAGAAGGCAGGGACAACTTCTTTTCACTTGTGCCCTGCGATAGGACGAGGGGCAATGGATTCAAGCTCGAGCACAGGAATTTCCACCTCAACATGAGGAAGAAGTTCTTTAAGGGTTACAGAACACTGCAACACAGTCCCCAAAGAGGTCGTGGAGTCTCCTTCTCTATAGACTTTCAAGACCTGTCTGGTTACATTTCTGAGTAATCTGCCCTAATTTTGGTCCTGCTCTGGCAGGCGGGTTGGACTCTATCTTTGGAGGTTCCTTCCTACCCCTAACATTCTGTGATTCTGTAAGTGCACATCACAGCAGTTTAATGTCCCTGACTTATATAGAATGTCAATCAAGTATTTCACATTTTGCTTTTGCTCAAGTATAAGACTCTGCCTTATGCAGAAGCATTCTTTTTTTAAAAAAATTATAGTTGTGAGAATGCTCTAGCTTTGGCAGATGGTTAATTTTATTTATAGCTCACATAGTACCACATTTTGTATTTATGCTGAAAATAGTGTTGATAACACAGGGGTTTTTTTGTTACTGATAAGCAGCACTTACACAGCATCAAGGCCTTGTCTGCTCCACAGACCACCCTGTCAGTGAGTAGGCTCAAAGTGCACAAGAATCTGGGGGAGGACGCAGACAAGACACCTGACCCATAGAGATATTCCAGACCATACAACACTACATTTAGCATATAAAGCTGGGGAAAGAAGAAAATGAGGACATACAGAATTATGGCATCTGCCTTCCTAAGTAACATTTTTGCATGATGAATTCCACCTTTCCTGGAAATTGAACACCTGCTTGGTGGTGGCAAGTAGTGAATTAATTCCTTATTTTGCTATGCTTTCATACACAGCTTTTGCTTTACCTATTAAATTACCTTTATCTTAACCCTCAAGTTTTTGTACTTTTAATCTTCCATTGTGGTACTTAGCTACCTATTGGTGTCTGAGTGTGTGAACAGCTTCACAGTTAGTGTTGTAAAACATTCTACACAGCCCTTTCCCTTAATTTAAAGGAACTCTAATAGGCATGGAGGAAACTGTCATTTGATCAGAGCCTCATACATGATTTCTATTTCATAAGGACTACAGTTTTCCTGGAAGAGTATCACTCACTTCTGTTAACATCTAAAAACAAGAGACTTGAAAATAGTTGCTGTGAAATAAACTACTTACAATGGCTCCCAGAAAGACAATTCAGAGCTAAAGTCATACTTTCACCTTGCTTATTACTATCCAAGGTTCAGAGATTTTATGCTTGGACAAGGCCTGGTTGTTTACTATTGGCTGATCTGAAGCCACACACAAGATCATGATTCCTGAAGCAACAAAAAAACCCTACATGTTTACTGCTCTTGCCTAGAACTGCACTCAGTGAGCAGTCTCCCTGCACAAAACATCTGCCTCCCAGGTACCAAAGTCATCCTGCAGAGATTGCTTCAAGCCACCCCCCCAGATTCACAATGCTACTCATTAGGACAGTAGCAGAGAACTCCTTAGCGAGTGGATTTTCTGCTTTCTATCCCCTACCTACTAGCACTGTTTTCAGCTTAATCTGAAGTCATTAAGAGAGACTGGAGATAACAGCATTACTTCTAAAGAACAATTACAGGCAGCAGAAAAGTTCCTTAAATATTAAAATAGTATGCTGGAATAAAATTTAAACACCCTAGAAATCCTCCCAGCAAGGCCTCTCTGAAGTTTTCATGCATTTCAGAACATCTTTAAGGAAAGATAGAAAGAAAGCAATGACACCTGCTATTTTACTTGAGTCTATAGTGTGAGGAAGAAAAGTGAGGGGAAAAAAAAAAATTCCAGTCTTCCAGGTGAGTTAGCTTCATGAAGACCTTCAATTGCTTTAAACATGTCCAGAAGAGAAAGCAGAAGCATCTGTAACAGTTTTCAAATAATACCCTGTGTAGAATATAAATACCTCTTCCTTCCCTCCACTCCCTGCCCAGCTACAGGTAACTGCTTCCTCAACATTAACAAAAATCCTGTGTCTGTAACACAGGCAAACCTTAGAGCCAAAGATAACAAGGCCATTTTAGCAAGTCAGTGATGCAGGACACACCAAGTTAACTCACCTTAAAAAATGCAAACCACTTGTACCCATTTATCACAACTTCAAAGCCTTGATTGTAAATCAAAGTGAAGAAACCATAGTTGCCCAGACTATCCTGAGCCACATCTAACTTCTGAAGATTCACAAGCACCGTTTTTTCCACAGGCCCTGAAATAAATACAAACATCATTGCATGGAAAAACTAAAATAAAAATTAGTATGAGGAATGGCGCAAATTTTATTTTATTCCTAGTAATACTAAAACACACTTCTTCAATACAGTCTTCTGAAGAAAGGCATCAATCAAACACACTTCGGAGACTTCACTTATCTGTCAGTGGGTCTGTATGTTCATTTTTCACACTGCTAGGCAATATCTGCACATTTAATCACCAGCAGCACCAAAAAGCTATTGCCAAGAAACATCAGCTGATTTAAATGTAACTTGCACTATAGGGCTACAGAGGAGCCAGACAGAGTGTCACTCAGGCACCATGTCCGCAATGACACATCTTCCCCTACAAACATATGGGGTGAAGTATAAGCCACCTCATGCTCTTTCATATCAGGGCTCTGACTCCCTCCACTGCTCCTACAGACACTTGCCTCATCTGATCAAAAAAGCAGATGACTGAGAAAAATGTAAAGTATCTACTATTTATTTTTTAAGTAATAAGGACATACAATAATTAAATCATAACTTCCCACTACTACTGACAGACAGCTGCCTGCCAGAAGCTTGTCTGGTCTCACCCAGCAGAGCCACGCTGCTGCTCGGAAGAGTGGCTTGCAGGCCAGGCCAGGCTGAGCTGAGAGGTAAGAGATCTGTGGGCTGTGTGGAAAGGAGAAGTGAAGTGGCATGACCCAGTGGTGCTCATGAAGAAGCCTAGTTGAGTCCAAAACGAAACAAACACAAAAACCTCCAAAAACTCAAGCAGAAAACAGCGCTGCCCGCAGAGGTCATCCAGAGCCAAACGCGAGTGCTTCACGCTGTTTAATTCAACTTAACCTTTTTGTACGCTAAACCCGGCAGAGACACGCGGAGGAAATAGG